>MU623395.1:0-210316 GCA_025201765.1 Daldinia sp. FL1419
ATAAAAAATCAATATCTAATTAATAAAAATAAAATAAAATAAATTTAATAAATTAAATACATTTATCAGAATCTACCCTATATAAATATCAAAATTTACCTTATAAAGATAATAATAAAAAATCGGAAAAATCTCGGATAAATTATTTTATTTAATATCTGAATTAAAAATTTAAATTAGAAAATATGGGCCCTTACAGATTAATATTAATTCCGATACACAGGTTTATATATAATATACAGAAATTTATTAATCTTTTTTTAAAAAATCAAAAAAAAAATCGGAAAAATCCCAAATAAATTATTTTATTTAATATTTTAACTAAAAATTTAAATTAAAAAATATAAACCCTTGCAGATCAATATTGGTTCCAATGCACGAATTTATATATATTATATCCAAATTTATTAAACTTTTTTTATAAAATCCAAAAAAAATCAGAAAAATCTCGAATTAACTTTATAATTATAATATTTATTATTAAAATTTAATTAAAAAATATAGACCTTTATGGATTAATATTGTTGGGCTAAATGTATGTATAAGAGAAATAACAGCGAAAGCAAGTAATAAATAAAATAATGTAGTAAAATTTATATATTTATAAATCCTAAGGAGGAGAGTTATTTATTTTAAATTTAATAAATTTAAAATCCTTATATATATAATATATTAATTATGTAATATTTCTTTTATTTATTATAAAGGTTTATAATATTTAATAATATATAATTATTATTTATTTTATTTTTTTTTGTAAGTAGTAAATTGTAAATTATTATTAATTTCTTATTTTATTTAATTTTTTAGATGTAAGTTAATTTAATTATTTTTTATTAGTATTTTTATAGTTTTATTAGGGGAGGCTTTTATTATTGTATTAATTGAATTATAAGTTCTGTGGATTTAGTGAATATTGTTTATTTTTCTATTCTTATATAATTATTTTAAAGTTATAAGGTTTATTATTAATTTTTTTTTATTAATAGTATTTATTTATATTAAGTATTGGTATAGGGAGAATAAGTTGATATAAAGAATGAGAGGAGTTTTAAGAAATGAGAGATGTTTTAGTATAGTGTTAATAATATAATGTATGATATATTTTATATTAAAATTTTAAATTATATTATATATTTTGTTAATAAGTACACTGTAAGTGATGTGTTTGTATTTGGTGGATGATTAATGGATTATATTATTGGTAATTTTAATTTTATTGTTTTGGTTTGTTGGTTTTTTGTTGTTTAAAATGATAATATATTTAATTTATAAATTAAAATTTTTATTATTTGTAAATAAGTTGTTAATAAAAATATATAAATAGAGGTTTTGGGGGTTTAGTTTAATGTATTTAAGTTTATGGATTTTATTATCCATTTATTAGGTAATTTTAATATTTAAAGCCTTAACTTCCTTAATTTTTAGTTCTTAATGTTAAATAATAATTAAATAATTAAAAGTTATTTTGGGTTAATATATAAAAATAATATAAGTTTTTCAAGCCTTTTATTTTATAAATTTATTAATTATATTTATAGTTTTAATATTTAATGGTTTAAATTTTTTAACTTAATTTTTCTGGGTAGTTAAGATTTTGTAATTGTTGTTATAAATTGTGATATAAATGTTATTAAAATCTTCTATTCTTTTATTTAATATTTTTTAAGGATGTATTTTAATATTAGTTTTATTAAATATTTTATTTTTAATTATAAAAAATTTTATAATACTAATATTAAGGGTATTATTTATTTGTAGATTAATGATTTTGAAGGGTTTTGAATTGGTGATTAATAAATAGGGGTTAAATGTTAAAGATTTTATATGTAATTTGCGTTGGTGGTATTAAAAATAAATTTTAAATTAATATATATTAGATTTAATAAATCTATATAACAGTTTTATAATATATAATAATATTCTTTCAAAATATTTATTTTTTAATTTAATTAATAAATGCATGTAGATTATTTATTATATTGGTATTTTGGATTGGGTATATGCTATAATAATATTTCATATTATAATTTTCATTCCTTATTAATATAGGAATAATGTTAGAGTTAGTATAAAATATTAACTAATTTTTTGGATAATAAATATGTAAATTATAATAAATTCTTTATTAAGATTATCATAACCTTAGATTATTAATCTTGATTTCTTATATAAAAAGGGAATATTTTTGCCCTTAATTTCATAAATCATTTATAACTTAAATAACATTATACCTTAATATATTATTAAATTATACATCTCTAATTATAAAATACCATCCTTAAATAAGATATTTAATTTTTTTAAATTTAATATTTTATATAGTTTTCCAAATGTAACTATTTTTTTATTTATTTATAATTAAAAGATTAGAGTAAAATTAATCCATTTTTTATTAAAAAGATATATTATGGTTATATAAAAGAAATTATTAACATATATAAACTTTTCTTTTAAAATAAATTTATAATTATTAAGGTTAAAATTGAATTTAAGTAGTTTGAACCTTAATTATTTAATAGGTATAAATATTTCTTTTAATTATACATAAAGTTTGACATAAGAGTTCCTAAATGTAGATATTCTATTAAATATATTTGAAGTAATAGTCACATTTTTATCAATAATTACAATTACTTTATAAGAACCTTTCCAACCACCTTTCTTTTGATAGATTAAAATTTTGTTATTTATTAAGAATAATATAAATAAAATCTTTTAAATATTCAAATTATTTCTTATATTTAAAACATTTTTAATTAATTATTATAATTTAATTTTTTTAATTTTAATTATTACCTTTTAAACAACTTATATTTTTATGGTTTAAGAAGGGGTAAGTAATAAATCCATATTAATTTTAGGATATACATTAAAAATTAAAAGGGTAGGGATTAAGCTATCTAGGTTAGCAATATTATTTACTACCTTAACAATCATCTATAATTGTAATACTTTTAAATTAAAGCTTTAAAACTTATCCATAATAATTTCATAAATTTTATAAATAGGGCTATAATATTCTTTTACTTTACTAATAAACTAATAAGTTTTTATTAATATTTAATAATAAATAATTCCTGTAATACATACCTTATTTTTAAATTTAATATTATTGAAGTTAATATTAATATTATAAATAATTATATTAGGGGATTTAAAGTAGGTATTAATTTAACACTATTTGAATATTTTTTAAATCTTTTTAATTAAAATTATCTTCATAAAACATATTATTTGGAATTTAATAATTATATTAATTATATATAAAATAAGACATTCGTTAAAATATATAATATTAATAATTATTTTATAATTAAAATTTAAATTAGGATCTTTTAAATTAAATTTAAATTATTATAAAACTTTACCTTTAATTTAATAATAATAATAAAATTTATTAATTTTTTTAATATTATTAATATCAATATCATAACCTACTTTATCTAATAAAATATATAGTTTATTAACTAATAAATAATTGAAATAAATATGTAATTATTATAATTTAATTTTTATAAAAAAAATAATATTTTTAAAATGAAATTATAAATATTTTTATTTTTATATAACCTTAATTATTATATTATTTTTATAAATTAATTAATTAATTACATTATTAAAATATATTTTTAATTAATTTATATTTTTAAGAAAAAAAAAGAACGAAATATTGGTTTCTATAATATAAAAATTTATTTAATTAATAAATATATTAATAATAATTGTTTTAAGCAATTTAATAAATAATCCATTACTAAATTTAATATTAACTTCTCCAATTTGGTTGGTATTTATTTTCAAATTCTTATCCAAATATTTATTAATAAAAATAAAATATTAACCTTTCCTAATAATTAATATATAAATTGCTTTAATATTAGGTATAATATCTTAAAATATATTCTTAATGTACTTATCTAAAATAAAAATGGAATCTTATTTTAAATTATTAAATAAAAAAAGGCTATTAATATAATATTAAAAAACTTAATTAAATAAATAAATTATAATTATAAATAATTTATTATTATTATTTAAATTAATTTATAAATTAATTTCTTTATTTTCTAATTAATCAATCTCTAAATTTATATTTGTAAATCTTTTATAATTAATTAAAAATATTAAATAGTTCTTCTTAAAAGAGCTTTTTCTAGTTTTTTATTCTTTTTTAACTTTCTTACATTTATATTTTAGATATATAATAGATTAATATCTTTTCTTCTTACATACCTAACAACAGCGCTTCCATACTTTTAAAAATTGTTTGAAATTATATTTATTATTTTTATTATTATAATAATATTTATATTTAATATAAAATATATTATCCTTGTAATTATTATTTTTTTTAATTATAAATTACTTTATTCTTTTTATTGAATTATGGTTTTTAATTAATGTTTGAAATTTATTAGTTAATTCTTCAATTTGGATTACTAATTCAAAAAAACCAAATTGGAATTTAGGTAGTGATTGGTAAGTATGTTGAATTGTTGTTATAAGCTGCTACTCTTTTTTAAATTCCAGATCAAACGTTTTTTGATATAGTAATAGTTTATTGATAAGGTTTTTAAGAATTTAAATATTACTTTTCCCTTAATTCTACTTTTTTATTTTAATATTTAAAAAAATTATAGTAATTTAATTACGATAATATTAAATCTTATTTTATTTAATATTAAAATGTTGTTTTATAGTTAAATATATATTTGTAAAATATTAATATTAAAGAACCTTGTAGATGAAATATAATATTGTTCTTTTAGAAAAAATAGTGGAGAATAGGGTATGGAATTATGTCTATTGTATCCCTCTTAAGTAATATATATTTAAGAAGAATTAAAACTTATTTTTAAGGATGTTGTATGGTTTATTTGTATAATTAAGTTCTTTATTTTAAATTTTTTTGAAGTGGTTTATTATAATAAATGGATATATTTTATTGGGTATTTGTTGGGGAAGAATCTTATAAAAAGCTTAATAATGAGTGTTTCTAATTGGTATAAGGGTTTATTTAAATAGGTTACTTATAAGCCTAAATAATTGTGCCATTAGGTAGGAGGAATTGTAGTTTTTATTGGGTTGGTTTTTTGCGTTTAGTTGTGAAGGTGGTTTTAAAGGTAAAAATGGATTAGTTAGTGGCGGTTTAGGGGGTTTAAATCTGTTTTTTGGAGGGGGAGGGAATTATTATTGTTTTTGTATAAGATTAATATTATAATTAAAGTTATTCCCTAATATTAGGTAAAATAAAGGAAATCTTTATAAAATAAGAGGAGGAGGAGGGGGTATAATATGTGTTGGTCATTAATTATTTTAATTTTTTTATTAAAATAATAAATATTGAATATTTAATATTTTTTATTAGTTAGTTAAATATTAAGAAGTTAATATTTTTTATTAATTAAGTAGATATTAATAATTTGGTGTTTGTTATTAAGGGAGTGGATATTGTTAAATTAATATTTTTTATTAATTTTAATTAATATATAATATATTAGGATAGGGCAAAAAAAATTATTATTATAATTAATATTATAAGGGAAAAGTAGGTTATTTTTTATAGGAAATAATTAATATATATTGTAATTAAGTAATAAATATATTGAGAGGGGTAGTATTAAAATTAAAAATATAATTTAAATATAAAATTTAATTTATAAATATTATTAAATTAAAAATTTTTAATTATTATTATATTAATATTCTTAAACCTATAAAACAAATAAAATTAAAGTAAACTATTCCCTTATCAATTTTATGGATTAAGATTTTCTATGTTGTTACTATTAGCTATTTTAATTTAACTTCTTTAAATTCTTTGTAATTCCACAGGGGTAATTTATTTTTAATCAAAAGAAATTTAAAAATTACAAAGAAATTAATATTATTTTTTCCTACGTATATGTTTTTTCTTATTAATATTATTTTTAATATTAATCAAATTTACCTTAATAATTTTGTAAAATTTATATCCAAAAAATTTTTAAAATATTCCTTAAATTCATCCAATGCTTTATTAGTTATTCAAATGTAAATTTGGTCCCAATTAATTTCTTCTTAATCAACTAGAGCATATAATATCCAAATTACTTTTTATTATATTATAATATTTTTAAAATTTATTATTTTAAATTTTATTAATTTATAATTAAATTATTATATTAGTATAGGTTGTTTGGGGATATACTTAAATAATTTTTTTAACTTATTTATATTTTCTTAGTTAAAAAAGACTTTATTATTAAAGGATTGGCCTTAAACTGAATTTTTTAGTTACTTTCCTTATAATATTATAAAATAAAAAAATAATAAATTTTAATTGTAATAAAATAATAGGAATTCAAAAGAAAATTTTTATAATAATGTAAAATAATAATAATTTATTATAAAAAAGGGGTTTGGTAAAAGATGAGGTGTTGTTATCATTTATATTGTTATAATAAAATCTTCCAAATTTATCGTAATAATAACTCTTCCTTATTAATTTATATTACTATATTTAAGTAATATTAATTAATATTGGGTTAAATGTATATATAAAAGAAATAATAATAAAAATAAATAATAAATAAAATAATGTAATGAAACTTATATATTTATAAATCTTAAAGAAAAAAATTATTTATTCTAAACTTAACAAATTTAAAACCCTTATATACACAATATGCTAATTATGTAATACCTCTTTTGCTTGCTATAGGGGTCTATGATGCCTGATAGCATACAACCATCAAATATCTGTTCCGATACACGGAATTATAATAATTATTAATTTTTATTTAATTCTTATATAACTTTTATAATATTTATCCAAATTACATATAAAATATATTATTATTTTAATTAAATTTTATTTAATTTAAATAAATTTTTTTTATATTTTATTTTAATTTATTTTAATTTAATTTTTCAAATTTTATTTTTATTATTATTTTATTCAATTTATTAAAAAAAAGTTTTTTAGTTTTTTTAGTTTTTTTAGTTAGTTTAGTTACTAAAAACTAATACTAAAAATACTAAAAACTAATTAGTTTTTAGTTTTCTTAGTTTTTAGTATTTTAGTTTTTAGTTTTTAGTTTTTAGTTTTTAGTAACTAAGAAAAACTAATTAGTTACTAACTAATTTTGCAACCCTGGATACAACTCAACTTGTACAGTACATCTCTCTACGACCTTTCGCATGACGACTTGTAACAAAGCACGCCTTGCCTGATATGGTCCGAGTCCACCCAATGACGCAGGTGGATAGACGTATGTGGGTCACATACGTTCCAACTGTTCCGGGCAACCAGATGCTTGAGGCAGCAACCACTGATGACACAAGCAGGTACAAACTCAACGCCACCGGGGCGGATTGTTTCACATCCAATCAAGCGTGGGACTTGAGTATTAATCCGTTCCGTAACAGTTAAGGGGCTTTGCGAGGTACCCCGAATTTAGAGGGCAGTCCGTACTGTACAAACAAAATCAATAGTTTCTTTCCAAAGCGCTGAAGTAAGCTGCAAGCTGTTACAGAATCAATAACATGTGACCTAATATTCGCGTTCGCATGTTAGATGGTTTTTGGGTCTTATTCTTATTTTTCTCATGTAAGAGGCAATATGAAAAAATTTTCAATCGCTCATACAACAGATGGTGCTGCGTCTAAATCCGATAGATCTTTAGGTAAGTTTGGTATGCCTGGACCTTATGTATTACTTATAACTAACTAACTACGATAATCGTTAGTTTCGAGTGCATGCTGCAATCAGATACCTTACGTATTAGCCCATATAAATCATTTATAAATGGCATTTATCCATTCTCCATATCCTACTGCTGTTACTCGAGTCAGATTTTTAAGTTTCGTTTCCCAAACTTCAAAGCCATGTTTTACCTAGGCGCTCGGTATGCTTGAGCCGGACACGTACCAATATTACCGGAAGAAGGAACCTTCATTCCTCCGTATCAAGCGAACGTTATTAGACACTACTTGAGTAGGAAATTGCGTGTCCCCGATGTTAGCTCTTCACTCAAGACTAGACTAATATCATCATCATGAAATACAATTATCATGAAATACGATCATCATGAAATACAAGCGTAAGGTCATATAAATGCCAGAGTTGTATAATTACCCTCTAGGATATATTACTACAGTATTACCGGCAAGTCCATGCCTACCTAGGGGTACCTAGGTAGGTAATAGGTATGATGACCTATTATAAGAATAGGGTGTTATATCTAGATCTTCTAAGACAACAATACAACATTCTTACTTGGCTTGCGTGTAACCACATCGGCAATTTTCGACGTCAATTCTCTATCAGTTTACTTACCTAAGTTATTACAATTACCTAGGTATGCATCCATCGTTTAATATTATTGTGTCCCCGTGGGTACAGCCTTGTCGTCTGAGGCATGTCAATGTTATATGATTAATGAATGAATGCTTTATCTACGCTTAGAGATAAACTACTAGTTATATAAACCATATTCATATTGTCTGAAAATCCATATATACTATGTCCAATGAACGGAAAGCGTTACAACTATAATTTTGAATATAAAGACCATCACATTTATACGGTCACCAATATGGTGCCAATGCCTTTGAAATTTATCTTTTGTCGAACACGCAGATACACAAGAATGCTTTGCGCTTACATCAGTCGTTAAAATCTCACAGCTTCATCCTATCAAGACGTTGTATAATGCTCGATTTGTCCGTCGATTTCCATGCTTTCGTGTTGATACATAACGAATATTCAAGGGCGATGAAGCTGAAAAGAGCACACCGTAATAGCGCATCGTCACAGTAAGTGTAGGAACATTGATGAATGCGATGATTCGCCGACTTCGGTGCGGATTCTTCAGTGGGAGCGCTAAGTAGATTAGCCCTATTAGCATCCTAGAGGCTAAGCTACTCCGCCAATAACTCCGGATCCTAGCCAGCTTAGAGTAAGCAAACAGGGGCCAAGTAGGAGCGTAAGCAGAGAAGAAATTTATTTAGGCTGCCCGCTAGGTACCCGGTTATCACCTATCAACCACCTATCAGGCGCCTATTCACCCCGCCGTTAGTGCCACTATTAGCACCGTCTAGACTCCTTGGTAGGTACTTGAGAGGTATTACTTAAGAGAAAAACCCCACCAAACCCCAATCGGAGGAGAAGAAAAATATTATTCCCTCCTCTTCGCCATCCCACCTTTCGTAATCCTTCTTCCTTCTACTACTTCTTAAACTTACCCTTTCTTAATCCGTTCTTCAGTCCAGGTATAAGAAAAGAACCCTTACCAACTCTTACTGGAGCAAGAGCTTATTTCACTTCATCTTCTCCTTCGTTCTTAAATTTGTAGTCGAATAAATATTCGATCTTCATACAATGGCTGCTAACGGTTCTACCTACGCTCTGTCCCAAGAGCACAAGGACGTCAGTAACGCCACTTGGATATCCGATTGATCGTGAGAATAATCGTACTGACTCCCCGATAGTTACTAGAGAAGTCTCTGCTCGACTCTGACCCTGAGGTTGCGGAGATTATGGTAAGTCTCTTATTCAGAGTCAATTGAAATCATGACTGACTCGCTGGCCGATATAGAAAAAGGAAATCCAACGACAGCGGGAGTCTATCATCTTGATTGCCTCTGAAAATGTTACTTCGCGTGCCGTATTCGATGCCCTAGGCTCTCCTATGTCCAACAAGTACTCCGAAGGTTACCCCGGTGCTCGATACTACGGTGGAAACCAGCACATAGACCAGATTGAGCTTCTCTGCCAGAAGCGTGCTCTTCAGACCTTCCACCTTGACCCGGAACAATGGGGTGTTAATGTTCAGTGCCTCAGCGGCAGCCCCGCAAACTTACAGGTTTACCAAGCTATCATGCCTCCTGGAGGACGATTGATGGGTCTTGACCTCCCCCACGGTGGCCATTTGAGTCACGGATACCAGACCCCTTCCAGGAAGTAAGTAATTATTTCAGATACCTAGGTATGTTAACAATCAACGGCTAACCTTTTTATCACAGGATCTCGGCAGTTTCTACCTACTTCGAGACCATGCCCTACCGGGTAAACCTCGATACCGGTATCATTGACTACGACAGACTGGAGGAAAATGCTCAATTGTTCCGCCCTAAGGTTCTCGTCGCTGGTACTTCCGCCTACTGCCGTGAGATTGACTACGCGCGTATGAGGAAGATTGCCGATTCGGTCGGAGCCTACCTTGTTGTTGACATGGCCCATATCTCCGGTCTAATCGCCGCTGAAGTCATCAAATCTCCTTTCCCCCACGCTGACATTGTTACCACCACAACTCACAAGTCGCTCCGCGGGCCCCGTGGCGCCATGATCTTCTTCCGGAAGGGTGTCCGTAGCACCGACCCTAAGACCGGCAAGCAAACTCTCTACGACTTAGAACCTGCTATCAACTTCTCGGTCTTCCCTGGCCACCAGGGTGGTCCTCACAACCACACCATCACTGCCCTAACCGTTGCTTTGAAGCAAGCTCAGACTCCTGAGTTCAAGGCATACCAGGAGAAGGTTGTATCCAACGCCAAGACACTAGAGAACAAATTCAAGGCTCTTGGTTACAAATTGGTATCAGACGGTACCGACTCCCACATGGTTCTCCTTGATTTGAGACCCCAGGCCGTGGATGGCGCACGCATTGAAGCCGTCCTAGAGCAGATCAACATTGCTTGCAACAAGAACGCTACTCCCGGTGACAAGTCTGCGTTGACGCCTTTCGGTATTCGCATTGGAACGCCGGCTATGACCTCCCGTGGCTTCGGAGAGCAGGACTTCGAGCGTGTTGCTGGTTACATCGACGAGAGCATCAAGATCGCCAAGGAGATCCAGAATAGCCTGCCCAAAGAAGCCAACAAACTCAAGGACTTCAGAGCTAAGCTTTTCGAGGGCGGCAACGCCAGGATCAACGATCTCAGGAAGGAAATCTCTTCCTGGTCCCAGACTTTCCCTCTTCCCGTTGAGGGATGGAGACTGGATGCGGGCATCTAGTGTCCTGCGCATGTGAATGAATTACGATGAACCGGGGAGTTATTGTTCAACATATAGATTTGAGGGCGAAAAAAGGGGCAACTCAACTTTTCTCTGGTTTGTGGAAACGGGCTAGGCTTCATTAAGGAAAACAGTATGACAAGAGAGAACAGTTGCATGCATTCATCAGGCGTTGCAAATATCATAAGAGCTTCGGAGTTTGGTATAGCTCTGGGGTCTGGGTCATCGGCGGCACTGCTTCAACGCAGTATATCATAGGGAACTTATATCCATTCAATATTTCCGTAGATAATAAGGATGCTTGGATGCCCTTTCCAGGGTAAATCCGAATAAAGTTAGCTACATGAAAGTAACCATAGCACCCATCCCCCGAATGTATCAGCCTTGAAAATCAAAGTGCCTACCTTAGTCATAATAACGCAAATAGGCAATGTGCCATACCTCCAAGCCCACTCCATCCATCACGTCATCTAACAGTCGCCAGCCCACATTACAAATCCACTGGTATCTTTACCTCTCCATGACATCCACCAACGCATTGGAAATTTCACTGTTAGATACTAGGTTAACTAAATAGTATTTTATTATCCAACCTTCTTTATTTTCGGGAATATCCGAAATAATAAATAGTACAACGTTCAATTACCATGTCTCATCCCGATGCCGATTTACATCCCGTTGCAACGGGTCTGGCCAAGAAAACAGTCGACGTACGTATTGTCCGAGTATTAAGCATGCAGATTACATGGATAGAAGCAGATAAATGGGAACGAGGCATGAATAAATAACCCATTCTAACATAATTACACGCAGGAGCACTTAGCTGAGCAGCCGTTGAAGCTATTCGCGGGTTGGTTCTGCCCGTTCGTGCAACGAGTGTGGATTACGCTTGAGGAAAAAAGGATCCCGCACCAGTATATCGAGATAAACCCCTATAACAAGGGACCCGAACGTGAGTGTCTCCTAATTCAAGGTCCTTCGATTCTTCTCCTGTACGTGGGCTATGTCCCGTTAAGATCGTTAAAATAATGTTTGCCTTACTATGTTGTCGATGCCCCCTAGGTAGCTTCGCGCACGTAAGAGCAGTATCCAACTAATTGCGAAAGTCTTGCGCGCCAACCCACGCGGTCTTGTACCGACCCTCGAGGTTGCACCGGGCAAGTCATTATATGAGAGTACAGTGTTGTGCGAGTATCTCGAGGAGCACTACCCTGATCATAAGCCTCATAGTAAGTCACCAAATTGAGTGGACCACGATGCCTAGATGCCTACCTAGGTACCTAGATATCTACCTCCCTAAGTATTCAATCAGCATGTCTAATGCATAGGACATTGCGTCCTTGCCTATAGTTTTGCCAGAGGTGGGAATCGACGATTATACTCGCGCTAGAGCGCGCATCTGGACCGACTACGTGACGAGCAGGATCATACCCGCATTTCACCGGTTTCTGCAGTTCCAGCCGTCTAAGCATGAAGATGGAGAAAATAGGCTTGAAGAGCTGCGGCAGGAGTTCAAGTCCCACCTCCTCGAGTTCGCAAAGGAGATAGATCCTCGAGGGCCATTTTACTTCGGTCCAGATTTGAGCCTAGTGGATATCATTCTAATTCCGTGGGCGGTGAGTATAATCTCTTTTTATTTAATGATTGCTCATTTTTTTAAACACGGGCTGTGTCTAACAGCTGTGGCGTGTCTAGGTTCGTCTTTGGGTGTTTGACGAGTTCAAGGGCGGCCTGCGTATCCCGGAAGCTGGGCAAGGTGGACCAGATGAAGAAGCGTGGTCCCGCTGGCGTAAATGGTTGGGTGCGGTTTCGAATCGAGAGAGCGTCAAGAAGACAACAAGTGATCATAAGCACTATTTGCCGATCTATAAGCGCTACGCGGACGACTTGGCACAGTCGGAGTTGGCAAAAGCCACACGAGCTGGAAGAGGCGTTCCGTAATTATATCGCTTTTCCTTTTTTCTTTTTTTCATCCGGACTCCCAACGTGCGAGAATATGCCAATTTAAGATGGAATATCTGTGAGTCAAGACTTGGCTACATGAGCTATTAGGAGCTTTTATCTTAGGTATCACTCATAAACTTAAGAATTTGCCTTCATCTAAGACTTATGTACGTGCTCTAAAAGGGGTTCGTAAAGTACTTCTCTGGTCCCTTGGAGTACCCCTTGCACCGTGGTATAAATATAACTAACCAATATGCGCATTTCCAGCATTTCTTTCTATATTTATATTAGGTATGTTGGTATTTCCATATATTTATCCGTATATATCATGATTGCTACTTCAATCACCGGATTCTGGTGTTCCCTAGCCCGTGTCCCCCCATGGGTAAGGGGTAATCGCTTATTTTTATTTATTTTTCTTTTTTTCTTTTCATGAGGCTCTACGCCGGTTTGCGTCCAGCATAACCCTTGCCAATTAAGACATCATCGTCATTATTATTATTATTATTATTGTACTATCCAACTTGTCTCTGTTTATCCACCCAAGTCTTCCTTAATTGGGTTTTGTCCTTCAAGACACGAGAGGATGTCAATAAGTCAATAGCATATTCGCATTGCATGTCAGCACAACAAAGCTATTGTGCGACAGCGAGAACGCGTTTTCCGATGTCAACGGTAATTTGATAGCATTCCAAATCCGCTAACTCTTCGCTAAAAGTTACTCGAGAGTCGCAGTATTCCCTGTCTCGTATGACAGCCGCAATGCCCAGTAGGCTAGGTGCAGTGTCAAATACCGGAGTCTATCACAGATCAACCATGGAAACTCCTATTAGTCAAAGCTTGGATGTACATGCACCAACGCCCCGGGAAATATACTCGTAATAAGACTCTTCATTTGCACTATATTCCTTCTAATAGACTATTGATGCAGGGCCCTTTTGGAGGGGATCGAGCTAAGATTGCGGCCGCTTCATTTGTGGGAATGCTTGATATTTCCACCTAGCTTTCTTCTTTTCCATTTACAATACCTATGACAAACGCGTGAGTGTTGTTAGTGTCTATTTACTTAATTATAGAAGCAATTTCGAAAGGAGGATATGATAATGCTTGCTTCCTGTGGGGTTCGTCAACCAGATGGGACATCCTATTCATTCTATATAATCCTCTCCTTTCTCACTAGTTAGTCTTCTTCAATAAGACATCTTATATCCAACTCATTCAGATATAATCCACAACCTACTAGTCATAATGCATATCTTACACCTTGCCACCTATCTGGGCCTGGCCGCGGCTACACCGTTTCGGCTCATCTCAAAACGCGCGCTCGAGGATCACGAGTGGACACGCGATAGGAGAACTGGCTGTCCTGCCTATCTTCAACAAGGCGAATATGAAACTTCAAGTTACATAGGACGAATCTCACAAAGCGAGCCTGATAGAGCATTTGGTTCTCAAAAGATCGGCCTCATCACTCCTAACGACATTTCATCTATCTTCAGTTTCGAAATACCCAAGTCCCGCGCGGATGCCAATTGCACGCTGGAGTTTCTCTTTCCTCATGAGGATCAGCTCAAATCTTCATTTTTTATTTATGAAGGCGGTGGCTCCTTTCAATTCACAGGATATCTTAATGGTAGCTGCCCCGGCCCCGAAACCACGTTCAACAACCAGCCCACGCCTGGTATTTTCCCGCCTTTTCCGCCAATCCACATGGAACCCGGGAACGCATATACGATCGATGTCGGCCCGTGTGCTTTTTCCGCTGGAACGTGTGTTTCTGGTTGTAAGTTCAGGTTATTCCGCAAAGATGTGCTCGGGCTGTTAACATAGGCGTAGTGACTTCATCTAATGATACTACCTTCGCGTTCCTTCCGAGTACGCACGACTGCCCAATTGGTGTCTATAATTCTTATAGTTATGGATTGCCGTGTCCGGAAGACCACTGCGGATAGTCGTCCGTCCCGTACAACTCGCACGAGTCCTACGATGCGAGTACGTGGTGTTGTTACTGGCGCTCAGGAGTGGGGTTTTGACATCGAGTATGGCGATGATGAGGTATATAGGATTACGGACGTAACAGTAATGACAGTCTTGAATGTCTTGAACACGTCGTTGTACACTGGGTAGGCATCTGGGGGGTTGCAGGTATCCGATAAGGCAAACTCCCACTTCCCGACATCTTGACGTTGGAAACTCCGGACAATTAATATGGGCTCTTTCGCCAACCCTAAGTTATGCATAGTGTAGCCAACCGTTTATATATTTCCTGTAATAAAGGTCCTGTCGTGTGGTTTCTGTGTGCACGTTGCAAGAAACAAAGCGTTTAATAATTGGGTAAGAGGTAGATGTCTGGTCAATCCATAAAGCGCGTCGGGCGATCTTGACGCCTTTAATGGCCGCTTTGCGCTACCCATAGAGTTGTCTCCCGGAATAGGTATGTATTGTGAAGGCTTACTACCTTAGGTAGTGGCTGTTGTTCTCGTATTGCCTTAGGAAATCACTTTGGAAACGGATAACTAATTATTTGTGTGTACCTTAACTCGAGATATACGTCTTGGTTTCGGCTGTGAGCTTGATTGTTAAGGTATGGGGGCCAGCACTTAAGTTTACTGTAATTAATTGTACCAACCTTCTGGCCTCAGTTTTTACCAGTTGGGCATGTCATGGCAAACTGGTTTCAGCTACCAAACGGCCCCCAAGTAAGCGGTACCTATACCATGGTATGAGAAGACAGAATCGTATATAAGGCGAAACTACGTGTAAGGTAAGACAAGATGCGTTACCGCTATTAGTACGGATAATGTGAGGCTATGTAAATCCACGTAGTCCCTGGATGGATGCTCGTGCGTTGAGTTCCTCAATAAGGGCTTATCCATATTACACCCACGGCCATGAGACTTGATATAATACCTAATGAATGGCAATGAGTGGTGACCCCTCTTAAAAATTACAACTTGCGACGTGCACTATGAGTTATTCCTCACCAGACTAGAGCTACTTATATGATGGACGTTCCCATAGAGTCGCGGTAGATAACTTCCGTTTACTTTTGATTCAAAAGCTGACACAAGCCAGCGTCTCCGAGGAAGAACCTATTAATCAGTCATTCAACACCCTTATAGAGGGTGCAACTCCGCCGTTTCCCAGTCGCTTGTATCAAACGACTATACTATCGCGGTTGTAAAAAACTCATTTGCTACAGGCGGCACGTGGGATCTTGCCAGAGCAGAGGTTGACCGGGTAGGGGATTATGGGTGGGATAACTCGAGAGTCAATCCAACCTATTATAATTACACAGAAATTATGCAATCAATGCAACGAGGCGTATTGGGTTCTGGATGGGAGGAAATGAACATCTCTTCTTGTTATGCTCTACGTGTGGACATAGTCCATTTGCCGTTCTGATTAGTATGTAGCTTACACCCGGAACAGTATCGTAGCCCTGTCTAACAAAAAACAGCGCTAATTGTTGCGGGCTTCGCGGTACTAGTTATCGTAGCTATAGGGTTTCGCACATATGACAGTACCATGAATATGGTAGCTACTAACAGCATGGCGATCAGCGCCGCGTGCCACGTTCTAGAGGAATATCGCGAAGAGGGTTATCTATTACCAGTACAGTGGGGTGTAGTCGAAATGAAAGATGGAATTGGGAAATGCACATTCACAACAGCCCCCAAATAATAAAATACGGATGCCGGAAGTTAGTTTAAAGTATAGATGACTTCGTCATTCTCAAGAGCATCTCAGTCACTCATTGTTGCTATACTGCCCCTGGATATACCTCAAGCGGTGGTGTTTATGTTTTCGTATCGTGAAACTACTCTAGAAGCAGTTTATAGAAGCTTAAAACTTGCTGTAGTTCCCCATACAGGCTTCATATTGTTATGGTATCTTCCAATCCATCGGCGACTATCTATCCCACCCTTATCCTCTTAGCTTCTATTCTCGGGTTTCCATTATAATTGATGCCAAGCAGCATATAAATATACATTGCTTGGCATAAATATACGTCATCAGGATACTCGCAATTTGGTGTTGATAATTAGCGGGAAAATAGCCGGCAACGGTTAATGTCCCTTCATTGATCCCAGATGGTATCAATAGCATAATCTCACTACAACCCAAGAAAAGAGTACTAACACTTTCTGGTTGAAGATAGCCTTGGCCTCTCCGCAGTAATATAACTCCTAGACAAAGTATTGACGGGATATATATCAAAATGGTACTCTAAACTCACCCTTTTAACTTATAAAAGGTCTCTAGCTTCTTTTCTAGTTTCAGACATCAAAGCTTCCCCAACCCTTCGTACGGAGCTATTGCAGTCAACATGCGCACGTCCACTTTTATTACCGTCGTGTCGGCACCCCTTATGGCACTAGCTGCCCCAATTGTCATTGAACGACAAGGAACCTCTAAATTCTGTACACGGATCACACCGGCGCCTTCTGCAGAGGAAACTGAGAAGAGGTTCAACGAGTTTGCGGACCTTTTCCTGGTTAAGAAGGATGTATATAAAGCTTTCGAATACATCCTTCCGGAATATATCGTAGGGTTTCTAAACGGATGCTAAAAGAGAATTTATTATAATCTAACAAACTATAGAACCACAACCCCATGGCTCAGAATGGAGCCCAAAATGCTTTAGACATTCTAGGCCCGATCTGGGGAAGCCAGTCGATAACAGTACTCCGTACTAAGTTTGAGGGCGAGATGTCGTGGCTTAACTATAGGAACTCAATGGGCGAGATAGTGGACCGGTATCGATGGGAGGATGGTTGCATCATCGAACACGTACGTTAAAATTCTTCCTATTGGTATTAGCAAGCTACGACTTATCAGACTCAACATCTAGTCAGAATGATTAGATTATAAAGCACTTGCTAACAATATATTTTCCGCTAGTGGGACCAAGGGGAGGCATTCCCAACTTCCTGAGTATCTGGGTATATTCGACCTACCCAAGATGTGCAGTGAACGAACGGCGGTCGTCGATAAGGGGCGGGAATTACGGCCCAAGTATTAGTTGGAGACCCTAATCCCGACGTCGTTATAGCATGTCATGGGTAGAGCCAAGATATTCGTGCCGAGCGAAAAGAATAGGATAACCGTCCAATTTATATCTTTTAACTTCCCTAAATTCATAAAGAAAAGGCTAGCGGCAAACACCCATTAATTCTGTTGGTTCTCTATGAGCGGTCATTTCTACTAGCTTACCCCTTGGTTGACTGGATTGGTCTACTAGGAATCAAGAGCCGTAAGATTCCTCATTAACGTCGATATTATGTTTTTATCGTCCATCCTCACATTGCCTTTTCCGTCTGCCAATAAAATATGCCACCAAAATTGCATCTAGAAAGAAGAGCACACCCAACGACGCCCCAAAACCGATTCCCACTTTTGCACCAACACTAAGGCTCCCAGTCTCAACCCTCTGTACGGATGTCGCATTTGGTATACTCGCTGCAGTAGTTGGTGTTGTAGTCGTCATTCGTAAAGTACTTTCGGTCATGGTTGAACTCGTAGCAGTTATCGCGGGCCATTCAGCGTCGCTTGAACCAGAGCTACCTGGTTATCGGTTACAGTCATAGCTACTAATTTATCAATTAGTTCGTCAGTGTGTAAATCCCGTCAAAGTGCCTAATCATGTGGCCCTCACCCAGGGCGGCATGTGGAGACCCTAGGGGGGAAACTTTTAGATGGAACACTAATAAAACAAGCATAGGTAAGTATATCCTAGTGGGAAAATACCTGGAGAATGGTAATATCCCTCATAAGGCTGGTAACTTGACGGGAGGCGGCCGTCAACTGTCCCATATTCTAACATTATATAGTCAGACGAACCAACGCCTAAATGTATCGAGGTGCAACCTACGCCCTGAGCTTTGAAAGTTGTAGTCAGAGGACCAAGATACGATATTTACACGACAAGTAGACGAAAGTTCTATTATACCTACGTAAGGTATATATTATAATGTCTGACAAAGTCTTAAGCTTCCTAGTTGACACATAAACGTGGAAAGTCCGCAGATATCACACTACCAAGTAAAGTTGTAAAGCTAGGAGGTAAACCATATTCCTTTGAGTCCTCGATTAAAAACTAAGAACAATCAATATTAAGTTACAATATCACTAGAAGTAGAATAACACCCATGTGTTAGGTCCAGATGTGCTCCTGAGAGTGTGAACTCATTAGCTCTACTGGTTCACTATAAGTTGCCATCTCTAACACTCTCTGCTGGTCGCTAAGCTCATACTTTGGTGCCGACGGATACTGAATTCCCTCGGCACTTTTAGTACCTAGTATCAATCCCTTGTTGTGGCGACCCTTTCGTTTACCAATTATATACGCTATTATAATAGCACCGAAGATGAAGAGCACGCCGAGCGATACGCCGAGGCCGATGCCTACTTTAGCCCCGAGAGTAAGGTCACCGGGTTCGTGGAGATCTGGGTTTGCCCCTGTCGTTTGTGTGGATATGGTGCTATGTCTAAGGGCTTGCGAGCTTGTTGTAGTCTTAGTACTTGTGGTCATTTCCGGCATGCCTTCAGTGGTGGTTAAATTGAAACTAGTCGACATTGACCACTCGACATCATTCGCGTCCCTCCACACAACGGGCCCCTTGGCAAAAACAGCCTGTCCAGCATCGTAGCGGACGCTAGTCGTGCCGATTTTACTCGGTATGTGAGACGAATACGTGAGCACGTCTACGATGAATACGCTGGCGGTCGTAATAGTCGATTTGCAGCGATTAGGGTCACCTTCCCATGCTTGGCCACATACAAAGTTGCTAATTCGCCATCCAATTCGTTAGCATAAATGCCCATGCCCTCTTGGGAGGTCTTTCGGAAAAGAGTGCATGTAATATTACCTAGGACAGCATGTAGCAGCAGTAGCAAGCGACGTCCCAGATACTACTCCCTCTGTACAAGCATACGTGTACCCAGAGGGGCAAACACCCGGGGAATAGTAGTAGCCATTATCCGGATTGAAGTTTGATGGGAGACAGCTGCTGATGGTTCCATATTGTAAATATGTCATACCAGCAGTAGACCCCAAGTTTATTGAGCTGCAGCCAGTGCCATGGGGTTGGTAGGCTGTGGTAAGAGCCCCGAGATTTGACATGTGCGCAGTAGGTAAAATGTGCGAAACATATGAGTTCTAATCGTTCTTGCCATAGCAGTATCTTGCGAGAGGCGGAAAGACATCAAAATTTATGTGCTTGGTCTATTGGATATAGATGGCTTGGACAGAATGGTTTATATTAATCAACGTAGACGCGTACAAATTCCAAGGACAGCCAATATTCATGTTACGCGGAGGCTTGCTTTAAGGATAATCCAATTCGAATTAGCTACCCCTATTTTCGAAAGCTACCTACCTACCTACCTACCTACCTACCTAGGTACCTTTTTACTGCCTTTCGCCGCCACATTTTATTAGAGACGGTGGCGTATTCCCCTGCATCAAATTACTACTACCTAGATATAATTAGATACACAAAGATTGACCAGCAGCAACTGGCCCCAAGATGGAAGAACCGAAATGCGACTAATTTGGATCCCCTCATGTATATCTAGACATACTAGGTTAGGTAGGTAGAGATGAAATAGTGAGAGATGGCGGGGATTTCGGCAAAAACTAATAATATGTTGATTCGGCCGAAAGCTGAACCGAATTTATCTAAAGACTCATACCGAGTTCTTTCCCGTTACCCTGCTCAAGAGACGATGATGCAACTAATTGGATACTTTAACAAATAGAAAATATTTAGCTTGGGCTCGGCGACCCAGGCGACCCAGGCGACCTCCACTTCCCCAGCTTCAAGAAAATCTGGGGTCAAGGCGAGCCCCAGTGTATCGTCCATAGTGCTTAAGCCTGTATTGGCTGTCCCCAGCCCCTAATTATCCACAAAGCACGAAAGGGCCAGCATTGGCGTCGGGGTAGGTCATTAAATACTCTGGTCACGTCGCTAATTAGTCTATTAACGGCGTAGGAAGCGGGGATATAGTCGATAGAAAACGCATTGTCTAGGTAACTAGCTGATGACAACTGGGCGTTCTTGATATGATCAGCTCTACGGATCCGTGCCTCGCCATCGAAAAACACTTTGACAGTTGGTCGGATATTCGCGGGGAAATTCGAACAATGAAAATAGCCGAGCAAAACGAGTAGGAGATGCTACTACGTACCTAGGTTAGGCAGATATACTGAAGACATGATATGATTTAACCTAGAATAAGAGAGAGAAGAGAGGGGATATTTGGCTGCATACCAAACAACCACAGGGTATGATTAATGGTCTACGAGCGGTGAAAAGCAACTAGGTTCGTTATATTTTCACCATCGCCATACTATTATTATTATTATTATCATCATCATCATCATCATTATTATTATTCATCGTGGTTGACGTCCGTTGGCAGCACTCGCATAAGCCGAGGTCACTGATCGGGAACTTTCCGAGACCGGGAGTAGACAATAGATTGAACGGATGGAACTGGGTCAATTTAATCTTGGCTCTCGATTTGTTTGGGCCATTGTTTAGTACGACAGCGGGAGTGCGGGTACACCTGCACATGGTGCAGATGGTGACAAGGGGCAAAAGAATCTTTCGTGGGGCTTCCCCCAAATATGCTACGATCTTCTCAGCGCACGGTCTCCGAGTCCAACGCGGAGATTCAGGCTATGCGCGTCATTCCAACCAAAGCTTGCCATGGGGACCGGTAGCTTTCGCGACTTTCTAGCGTCTTAAGAAGTAGTAGCCGAGCGAGGAGGAGGCAGGAATAAAGGTCTTATACTCCCCCGTAGAGAATGGTCTCAGTCGTCGGAAAGTTCTGTCAATCAATATATCCTCTCCAACTTGTGAACCCACGGACTAAAACGGGGACGGAAAAGAAAAGAAAAAAAGGAAAAAGATGGCGAGTTGGTATTCTCTCGGGATCGCCCTCTTTGCGGCAATGGGCACATTTCTCTTCGTAAGCTTATGTCTTGCTTTCTTTCTTATTATTCGTTATCATGTTTGTGAAACAACGGTAGTTATACTAATCGATGATCTTCATAATAGGGATTCGACACTGGCATCGCCACAACTAGTGAGTCCCGAGCAAAGAACAGAGATCGCCGCGAAATATTGCTAAACAAGTTTGCCTATTAGCCATCGCGCATCAAAGTTGGATCGATTATATGCATCACCCTTCCAATGGCCTTACGGGAGCAGTTGTGGCCGTGTATATCGCGGGTGAAGCTATCGGTGCTTTGGGTCAAACCTTTATAGGAGACAAGTTGGGTCGTATTCGATTCATGCAGCTACTATGCATCATAGTAACGATCGGTACGACGATCCAGACGGCCTCGGTTAACATAGGGATGTTCTTAGCGGGTCGTGCTATTGCAGGTATGGCCGTGGGTGCTATGGTTGCTACTGTGCCTATCTACCTGAGCGAGATCTCGGCGCCCAATCAGCGTGGCTTGATCGGAGGCATATCGGGATGTGGTATTTCTTTCGGTACTATGATGTCTAACTGGGTGGGATTCGCTTGTTCCTATGCGCCTTATGGTGCTACGCAATGGAGATTACCCCTGGGTATCCAAATACCCTGGGGCGTCATTATGTTCCTAGGTTTGGCCACGTTTATGCCCGACTCCCCGCGACAGCTCATCCGCAACGGGAAAATCGAGGCAGCACGGCGCGAGTTTGCCAGGGTCCGACGAGACCTTCAGTCAAATGAAGTACATGACGAGTTTGCATTGATGCAGGCGCAAATCGAGTTCGAAATGGCGCGTGAGGTTAAAACGTATCGCGAAGTTTTCACTCTTTTCGGCCGTCGAGCCATGGTATCTATTGTTGTCCAAACTTTTACAAGTCTGACTGGCATCAATGTAATTCAGTATTATCAGACAACACTTGTAAGTTCTTTTTCTCGTTCGCCCGTTCCCCCTACTTCTCCCATTCCATACATGGTCGATCTCAAAGTCCGATTATCTCTTGTTAACCTAATTCTGTAGTATAAATCCTTGGGCATTGAACAAAAGACTATACTTGCATTGGCAGGCGTATATGGATCAGTTGCTTTCATCTCAAACACCATTACCACGCGATACTTAACAGATCAGTGGGGTCGCCGAAAGATGATCTTGGCCGGTTTATCAGGCCTTGTTTTAACCATGATATACTCCGCCGTGATGCAGCGTTTCTTCCAGGATAGCGAGAACAGGATCGGCAAAGGCTTTGCGGTATTGGGCATATATTTATATGTAGCGTGGTATTATGGTAAGTGATATTTTCAGCTTTGCTTGGAAGTTTCTTTGACGCCTTTATTTTTTATTTTATTTTTTTATTTTTCAACTCCCCCATAGCCCTTATATAGTTTATTAGCCGACCATTTGAGGAAACGAATACTCTAACATTTGTTTCCATAGCAATGATTAACTCTACAACTTGGTTATATGGTGCGGAAGTGTTACCGATTGCGCTGCGCAGCAAGATAATGGGTCTCGCAGCAGCAAGCCACTTCATCGTCAATGTTGCCATTACAGAAGCCGGCCCGAGCGCCTTTGCCAATATCCGCGAGAACTATTACTACGTATTCGTTGGATGTACGCTGGTCTTCTTCATTATTGCGTATCTCTACTTCCCCGAGACACGTCAAAAGACCCTTGAGGAAATCGCGCGAGCCTTCGGCGATCAAGTCGTTCTGGTAGATGAGACACAAATTGATGGGGAGCAGGCCGTCTTAGCAGCGCAAGATGAGGAGAACAGGAGCATCACGAAGGCAGAGGATAAGGGTCAGGCTACAGCATCGACCACTTCGACTGTTCCCCCTTCAAATGCTTCCGCGTTATAATGAAGGCAATTCTAGCGCTTTAGTCCGAACTGAGACAAAATCTTATGGGCACTGCTTATGATAATTATATTCACTAGGAGTATGAACGAGGGATCCGTAGGCATTATTTCATTTAAACACATAGCATACTTCTCACTGTCTTATATTCCTTTTTCAAGTCTAATATATTCGAGCACTAGGCTGTATAATGAATTACCCCCACTCCAACCCCAATCCCTTATGCTAGGGTTTACTCGCACGGATTGTAACGAGCAAGATGATAAGGTACATGATATTCAGGTGCGTAAATCTGCCTCTCTACAAGTATAGGAAATCATTCCACATCCATAATGAGTATTCCGATACTGAGTCTTAGCTTAGGAGACGACAACTATTTTTCCCAAAGCTCTTCGCATTGGCCTTATTCCACCTTCTTGGCGGCGCTGCTGATCTCGCCAGCCCTGATGGCTTTGGAAACCTTGCGCTCGGGCGAAGTGTAGTGAATCTAAGTAATGGTCAGTTATTATTGCCACAAACCGGTTAATCTATGAATATAGGTTCAAGCTTACGTAGACTTCAGCCAAGACGTAGTGGAGAATGATAGCAACATAGCCCGACATGCCGAAGCAGTGGGAGTGGGCAGCAGCAACACCCACTGGGTCGTCGTCGAGAACGTACACACGAACGGCAACGTGGCGGTCAGGGTCCTCTCCAGACCATTGGGGTGCACACTCAGGGTATTTCGCTTGGTACTCAGCCATAGTGGCGTTCTGAGCATCCATCAAGTACTCGATCTTGTCACATGGTATAGCGACATACCAGTTACCCATGTACGACATAACAATGGAAGTAGCCAACATGATAAGTCGGAGAGTAATGACAGAGCCGCCCTAGATCAGCAACCGCGTTAGCAATCAGTCCAAAACTTCCTAGTGTCGCCTATCTGACGAAAATCAGCAGGATAAAGGGAAACTTACATAAACCCAGGCGCGCAACATGTAATCACGGTGCTCCTGGATCTTGTGGTTCTTGGCCGCAACAAGACCCTTGTAAATCGCATTGACGAAGATGATAAACAGTAGCATGTTCATAGACTGGGTTTCGGTGCTGCCACCCATCGTGTGCTTCAACATCGGTATCGCGGAGCAGGCGCCGATGAGACCTAGCACGGACGAAATCCAGCCGCTGATTCGGTGGAGCCACATCGCCTTGCGTCGGAAGATGGGAACAAACTGTGTAAAGGCGAGCAGGGAGGCGGGTAGCACACACCATAAGTGTGTTCTGATGGCGATTTGACCGGAAAGGAGGTTCAGGTAGTAGAAGCACTCGCCGGGAGTGGCGGCGCCCATGTTACCCCGGGCCATTCCCGGGCCGCTGCAGAAGACACCATAGAAGTCGAGGTACGGCAACCGAGATACAGAGAATCCGAGCAGAACACCACCGAAAATGGCCCACAGCCAGAAGTTGTAACCCTTCGAAAAGCCGACCGCTCGGGCGAGCTGGGTAATCGTGCCGCTCGACGGCTCAGTTGATGACACCGCCATTGCTGAAAGAAAGAAGCGAGCTTCTAGATGGCGTTATTTCGATAGGAGATCTTTCGACACGTTTTGTGCAACGGCTGAAACTTGAATCGAGTGTGAAGTTCTCGAAAGTCCTTGAGTTTGTTCTATGTCCAGAATCATCAAACTGCCAGTGATTGTATCATCCTTTTATATGTCAAGATCTCGCCCGTAGCCTCGGACGTCCCACGGGAATGCAACCGAAAGCTACTCGCAGGATCCTGCAAAGCGTCTCGAGACACAAGGTCTATCCCACAGTCGGGACTGGTCAGCATGGGTCCCATCCCGCATAGATCATCCCGAAAATATATTAACTATGGTTACGCAGGATTGGAGGCAATAAACTCTGCACGTACAGACCTGCAACCAACTGCCCAACCCGCCCCCATGGCTTACAACAAATAGGTTCCACGTGTCAAGGTCTCCAAGTCCGAAGAAGCGTCCCTTTTGGTTGCCACAACCGTCGTATTCCTCCGAGATATTTTTCTGGCACTGCTACGCCCATTCAGCCCCTGAAGCTTTACTCCGACCAATATGGCGGGATACATAATCGTATAGGGCTTGAATAGTTACCGCATCCCCAGATCGAAGCCTTATAGGATGCTAACCAATCAGAGTCAACTATATTCTAAGCCAATATACCGATACGCTATAGTAAACTAATTCTAGTCAGATCTACACTTCCGCCGGGATGGTAAGCATTAGTGGCCTCCACTGCCCCATTCAAAGGTCCGCAGGTAACTTATACGCAATTTCTATAGAGGAAGTACGCAGTGGCTTTATTCGACCACGGTGTTGTGGCTTGTGCAGGTGGAAAATCCCAGAGATAGATAAGTAAAAGCCAGGGGGTTTCTCATACAAAACTCCCTGGCAGTTACATAGTTACGCTGATGTTCTGACTGGAGCGAGTGGAGACCGCTAACGTTTAACCATCCTGGCGGTGTATGTATGTAGTCAGGTAGTCTGCTTATTCCAGGGACGTAGGAAGCGCGGGCATCATCGGCCGCCCCTTGTATACCCATGGGTCGGCGGGCATCGTCGGCCGTTCCTTGCATCCTCAATGTTCGTTGGCATCACATGACTGAAGTAGCCGCCCAACCCAGTCCACACAATCCACACAACGGGAACTGCAACGGTATCAATGAAACAATAAATGGGTCTTTTACTATCCCGCACGCGGGTATTCCACACAATGGGAACTACGACGGTATCAATGGTATAATAAACGGGTCTTTTACTATCCCGCACGCGAGTATTCAAATATGTCCTCTTGCCACGGTCCACTTAGAAAAAAAGCCGAACCACCATTCCATTTCCAGAACCATGAACCCGTCTGTAACAGTCGGGATATCCCGAGCCTCAGTCGTGGTAAGAGAGGAGATGCAACACCCCATCTGCAAGATAAGACGGAGCTAGAGCAAGTCCCGTCCAACAGCCAATCATGCCAGCGGGCTACACCGCACTGCCGATCTGCTACCCTATCAGTCATCCTATTAGTTCCACCTCTCAAAGTGTGAATATCTTCTCTAGATAGGCTGGACTCCCTCGTTCTCCTCTGCTTATCCCGCTGTCAGTCGGCTCACCGATCGATATCCGTCTCCTCAACTATTGACAGCGTATATTTAGTAAAAGTAGATTAGCGTCATTCTTGGAAGCCTGTGCTCGCCGAAATGGAGGCACTGGGTGCGGTCGGGCTCGCGAACAACGTCCTCCAATTCGTCAGTATGGGATACAGCGTATTATCCGCATCAAAGGAAATGGATGGCACCAGCCACGATTCGAGCCAGTCAATCAAGGACCGTTCAGTTCAACGCGCGGGAGATGAAACGTTTGGGTCCGAGCTTAGATGAAGGATTCCCGACGGGACGGGTGACAGGCGAGGGAGGGACTCTATGGAGACTAGTTGTGGAGTGTAGAAGACGGTCTGACGATATGCTTGTACTACTCAGCCTCCTGAAGAATGAAAAC
This sequence comes from Daldinia sp. FL1419, assembly GCA_025201765.1. Lineage (NCBI taxonomy): Eukaryota > Fungi > Ascomycota > Sordariomycetes > Xylariales > Hypoxylaceae > Daldinia > Daldinia sp. FL1419. The sequence continues at coordinate 27,301 of MU623395.1, forward strand.
CCTGGCAGCAAGTTGGATACGTTAAGCGCAGCCTTGCGGAACCTCAGGATGAAGCACGAAAGAGACCGGCGTGAAAAGAGATCTCGATAGCTGCCGAAAGCAGCTCGATCTCCAAATAGTCAATATGTCTAAGTAGGTATGGCAGCAAGATGATTTCATACAGACTATATTGTACATGATTTTTACATCATTGGTTGACGAGTAATTATGATAGGTCAGATCTCATTAGAGGGCTTGAAGAATTGGTCACGTCAGCCAGTTCGACCAACCAGAGCTTGACGAGCATCAAGCATGCTATAGAATCATTTCCGGCAGTTGTTAGCAGGACGGGTAGCCAATATCGATTCTCAGTTCTTAGACAAACTGCAGGATATCCCGCAGCTGTCAGACGCAACTCTATTAGCATCTAAGCGGAAGCTATTCCTTGATGCTCCAAAGTACGAGGGTATGGAGGATCGATTCTACCTATTATGTGGAGCCTGCCCATGCAACAATACACTACTTGAACGAATCCTTCAAGCCGACCCTGGTCACGATAGTGCATCCGCGGAGGATCCGATAAATGAAAGAAACACGGACCGTTCGGGTAATCAGGTAACCGCTTTCAGAAAGACGGATCGAGATCGTTTCACCAATTGGCTCCAATGCGGAAATAGGATTTTTCACATATCTGGTAAACCGGGGGCGGGAACGTCAACGTTGATGAAGTTCCTATGCAGAACAAATTAACAAGCCGCCACCTTGAGCAACGGTCTGGCGACAAAACTCTCGTGTTTGCCAAGTCATGTTTCTGGAGGCTTGGAAATGACACGCAAAAAAGTTTTATTGGTCTCATTCGCTCTCTTCTTTCCCAAATCCTCTCCGCCGCCCAAGAGCTGATCCCTGTTGCATTTGCCTCTGTGGAGCTCGTAAGTGTAAGTTCCTCAACTGGGCATTTTCAAATCCCGAGAATCTCTAAGACATGCGTTGCCAGCCGAGAATGGAAAACGAGATTATTGTCGGGTTTTCTGGACGTCTCCAACTGCGTATACGCATCAATATATCGCCGTATTTGTTAGTGATCGCCTCAAGAGTGTCTTACATTATCAAACACCAGTCAGCCGTGAAGACATGAAGCACGTTGCCACGAACATTGTGGATAGAGCTGAGGGTGTATTTCTATGGGTACAACTTGTCCTGAATGCTGTCGAATATGGCCCCTCAGAATTGATACCAAAAATAGATATGTTCCCCAAACGAACTTTATACTCTCTCGATCCACCCTGCTGATCGTTTAACAACTTTCGAAGCTTTAAGAATGGTAAGAACGGTACATGAAATGGAAAGCAGTAGCTTTCGTTTACTATTATTCCAATTCTATTTCCTCGATAGGATTATCGAGGATCTGATAGCGAGGATAATGAATATTTTCCGGAAAGCAAAAGTCTTCTAGACGTTCGCCTCAGTCTTCATATTCATGCATAGTACCGTATATGAATTTCTGGAAGAGCGTCATATAAGGAAGACTATCAACAATACCGTGAGACAAGTCGACCTTATTGATTGCGCCTGCCAAACATTCCTTGCTTTGTATAAGTTCATTAAGAAGTTATAGTATTTTTATAGTTTGAAGCATGAGCCTATATCTCTTTTTGACCATGGCTTAGTCCGCTTATTCAATTGCGCCGTGTTATACTTGCCGTGTTCCTTTTTGACAGTAGCACACCTCAATGACAAGATCGTTTTCTTGAATTCTTATAGCACTTATTGCATTAAACTCGTTTAAGACTAAAGTCGCTCTCAAGAAAAGTTAATTAGCTTGTTTGATTGATAAATATTAACGGAATGAAAATATATGGCGGCTGAATTTAACCGGATGCTCATATTCAGAGATATACAATATGTTGGCATCTACGTGAATTCATTGAAAGACTCGACCCAAGCTATTTAATGTCAACTTTCAGTCCAATAGATGAGTATGGTATCACCCGAGAGTTCGTATTACTTTTAATGGGCTATATCGGTTACCCTTTCCAAGCACGACTACATTATACTCGGCTATATGCGATGCTTGAATTGTGTTTCTCAAGAGAAATTTCCCCCTAACTACGACAACCTAGGGTTTGAGGGCCAGCAGAAATCTTCTTTTGATGGATTATCTAGATACCTAGTTATTCAAATCAATGCTTCGCGTATTCATATTTGGTTATGAATATACGATCGAATATGACCGTGAAACGACATCTCCTCAAACATCCGTCTACCCGCTGCAGCTACTCGAAATATGTCTTAGTTATAGTTCTAGAACGCGGTTTGAACTATATTTCGGCTCCCCTTGACGTGATAGTACCTACTAGTGATGAAATCTGCTTGCAAGTCTCTGCGGAGTATAACAACGATGCATGCGATCCTGGCGAGCAGTTGAACTGGGAGAACCAAACTTCCCATGGCGCTATACTACGTAGCAAAGTATGAGGCGATACCGAACATGTGATTTTGGTCGTACGATACATTTCATCTGATCATATGATACATAAACAATTACTTGGTTGTATAGGGCGTCTTCCTCGGATAGCGTTTATATTATAATTACATACCTACCTAAGTTGGTATCTACCTACCTCTCACAGGGGTTAGATTGGAATATACGAGGATTCCCGTCTTAGCATTTAATATACATATTCTCTTCATCGGACGTACGTAGACCTTAAAGTCATAATTCCCATATTAAACCCGCGTATTCGAATCAGTCCCGTTAAGCGCTGTGGGTCACCACCGCCGATTTAGAACCCCGATTAGGGACACCGAATAATACGGGGATGTTTTAGTAAGCAAGATTAGTTAGTCGTTCCTTCCTTCCGTGTCCCGGCTGTATCTAATATGCAGGTGCTACATTAGATCCGGCTGCCTTCCGCACGCGCCTTTAGTTGTGGGACCCGAACGCCCTCCGATGGACGCCGGGAGGACCCACGACGTCACAAACAACAGAACCCGCTAGCCAAAAACGATGCAGACGAAGCGAAAGCTTACCTAAAAAAGTTTAACTACAGCACCATTACTCCCATGACCCCCGTATCTTATACTACATCCTGCCATCGTCCCCCTGCTTCCCCCTGCTGCCCCCCCCCCCGCTGCCCGCGCTGACACTATTTCTGTTGACGCTGACACCTTATCAGCAATTTTCCCCTTTCACGTAGTAGTAAAATGGTAGATCTCGCACTTCAATTCTAGATATTTCCCAAGTCTAGGTAAACTTACGGTAACGCCCAGTGAATTCAAGGAAGGCATTAGATGCGGTAAGATGCGGCTCCTCAACCCGCTCCAAAAGCCCCCGGGCTATGTTCTCGCCAGTATCCTATGCTCTTTAGGCGGTTTCCTATTTGGCATCGATACCGGCATCATCGGCCCTGTTACCGTAATGGAAGACTTTACAGCTTACGTTGGGAATCCTTCCCCAATGATTCATGGTCTGATCGTCTCTTCCATTCTTATTCCCGCTGCGATTTCATCCTTTTTCGCTGGGAAGGTGGCGGACGTACTCGGCCGCCCTTATGGAATTGCTATCGGCTCGCTCATTTTCGGCGCCGGTGCCGCACTCGAGGGTGCTTCTATTCACATTGCTATGTTCGTTGTTGGCCGCATCGTTGAAGGCATTGGCGAAGGGCTTTATCTAAGTGTTCTTGTAGTGTAAGTCGTATATTCCCCCATCAATAAGACTAGGATGAATTCTTATTATCGGGATTAGCTATATCTGCGAAATATCCCCACCGAGAAACCGCGGCGCTCTGACTACCGGACCTCAGTTGCTCATTACCCTTGGATTAGTTACCGGGTTTTTCACCTGCTATGGTACTGCTAACATACCGTCCTCATTTTCATGGCGTCTTCCATTTATATTATTAGCTACTTGTTCTATCGTATTCTCCATCTCCGTTCTACTATGGCTCCCTGCATCTCCTAGATGGCTCACGCTTCACGGGAGAACAAAAGAAGCGTCCGCAGCCTGGGAGAAACTTGACGTCCCTGCCGCTGATCGGGAGAAGATTATCGATCAATACGATGCTCCGGTTGTAGAAACTGCTATTCCTGATGCGAGCGGTGATACTGGTGCAGCGCATGTTACTTCCACCACTGTTGCTACTCCAAAGCCCAAGAAGACGCAACTGCTTGATGTTTTCTCTACAGAGGCACGCCCACGTCTCTTTTTGGCTGTGTTTCTTATGGGTATGCAACAGCTAAGCGGAATCGACGGCGTCCTTTATGTAGGTTCAGTTCTATTCTGTAACGTGTAGAAGCTAATTTTCCTTCCAGTATGCACCTCTTCTTTTCCAGCAAGCTGGATTGTCCTCGAATGAAGCTACTTTCCTCGCCTCTGGTGTCTCGGCTATCGTTATCTTTGCCGTCACCATTCCCGCTGCCATCTTAGCAGACAAGTGGGGTCGCCGCGCCAACACCATCCTCGGTGGTTTGGGTATGGCTACGACAATGTTTCTCAGTAAGTGTCAATCTTGCCTAATATGCAAGGGTTCTTCGAGAAGCCTCTTGGATATCCGTAATTTATTCGGACGAAAATCTAGCCACTAACCTCATTTTCCTAGTGGGTTCCCTCTATGCAAGTAACACAGTCCACGCCAGCACCGGCGCTGGGCGCTGGGTAGTCGTAGTATGCATCTATCTATTCGCTGTGATATACGCGCTGTCCTGGGCTGTTGGAATTAAAATCTACGCAGCGGAAATTCAACCTCAACGGACGCGTGCCAGCGCAACCTCCATCGCCCATGGTGGAAACTGGCTTTCCAACTTCCTTGTAGCACTTGTCACGCCTACCCTTCTCGCGCGCACTAGCTACGGCGCGTACTTCTTGTTTGGCGGTTGCGCCTTATTAACTGCGGCCGTGTGCTTCGTTTTCATGCCTGAGACCCGCGGCCTAAGCCTGGGAGAGATCGACCAGGCGTTTTCACACCGGGGCGGCCAGGTCAGTGCCCTTAAAGAGTTCGCAAAGGGTTTGCGGAGGAGGACGCACGTTCACGAGGGAGTACCTTCTTCGGTTGAATTGAATGTCTCACTTCGCCGGGGAGTTGGACAAGCAGTTTAGATACGCCCCTCTCGTCTTCATGCTGTTTAAGTTGGTAGTTGATAGTAGGCTCTTGGGCCAAATAGTGATAAAAAACGATGTGAAATTTAACAAGATATCAAGGAGGCATTTCTTGAATAACCAGCACGAATAATTAAAGCCGACCTAATCAATATACTATATCTGATATATTAAAACAATTCGTTTCATAAGCTGTCTGCTAGCATCGTTAATCACAAATGCTCAAACGTCTAAGCTCTGGGAATCCTGTCGGATTCAGTATGATACAAGTAGTTGATATAGCCATATAGCCAGATGCGTGATGGCGGAATAAAAAGGCAACGTATTGGGGTGGTGGGGAGAACTATATACACGGCGCGCATCTTGGGTGTCCTGTCGATCGATCCTGCGTGACTCATCCATACGACGTCCTGTTTGTCTCCTCAGTCGTTCGTCCATCCATCCAGTTATATGCAAGTCATACCAGAAAAAAATCATGAGCAAGAAAACGAGCCAAATATGGAACCATGTCCATGCGTGAAAGGGTGAGCTATTCATCGACACCCCTGACAAAACGCCTCCGTATACCGCCATACGCCGCGCACCTTCCCTTGGATTCCAGGCCAGGTCTAAGGAAAATTGGGAAAGGAAAAAAAAACGGGATAGCCCGCTAAATAGGGTATAGAATAGAGGTAGTTATAATTAAACAAAGATGGTTTTTCCCAATGGGTAGTTTATGAAGTAGGGTAGCAAATAGCTAGTAAGTTATAGGAGCAAAAGTACTCGACGAACAGCTTCTAACGCTCCATGCTTTCTGGGCTCATCATGCCGTTGTCTTCTTTATCCGTCTGGCTATTGTTGCCTTGACTCTGGGTGCTCCCAACACGTTCCATAGGAGGCGCGACGGGTAAAGAAGAACCATTTGTGAGACTATTGCCGTTGGGCATGGGTAAACCCTTCCCCTTTTTCGAGCCACCTTTCTCGGGGCTGTTGTTTGTTGCCTTGCTGGCTTCAGCTGCCTGGGCTTCCAGCTTCTTTTTCTTCTTGTTAATAGCGTTCTGCTCTTTAGGGGGTCGCTTCTGGGGCGAAACAATCTTGCCGGTAGCACCAAGACGTGGCCGGGGTCGTCGTTGCTTGACAGGCAAGTCTTCATCTTCCACCAAAGGTGAATCGTTATTAGCGTGCAGCTTAGCGAGGAAGAAGTTCTTGACGAGGCCGATCTGTTCCTGGATATTCTCCTTTGTAACGGGTTCGGGAGGTGAAAGATCTTCAAACAAAACCTCGTTGGAAGGACCTTGGGTCGGATTCTGGACCTGGTACTGGCTACGCACCCGGGATTGAAGTAGATGGAGAGGAACTGAAAGCACGCCACCCATCTCCGAGGCAAGGCCAAGTTCCTTGAACCCGAAAAAGTCCTCACCGAGTTCTTCAGCGAAATCACCGCCGATGAACTGATCACTTCCATCGTTAAAAGCTGCTGCTCCATCCTGGCTCTGATCTGTAACTGCAGGACGCAGAAGATCACTCAAGTGAGACTTCATGCGCTCGTGGATACCTACTAATTTGTGTCCGAGCCTCTCAACTTCATCCTTAGCGTAGCTTTCTAGGGATTCGATTGAGTAGCCGCTCTCATTAAGTGTATGTAGCAGAGCTTCTTCGGGAGTATACCGGGATCGAGCTGTTAAGCCACGCTGAAGGTCTTCAGCAGAAGGGTCTTTCTTTTCAATCTCGGTATAACTCTTGACTGTCTGGACTACCTTCCCAAAATAGTCGGCCGCGATGTCGGTAATAGCATCCATAGCAGATGGTTGCAGTTCCTCAAAACCCGCATGGTAGAAAATCTTCGCAACGGATCGTTGCAGCCCTGCCCTGCAAGGTTCAGGTGCCATTACGATATTATCACCGCATGTAACGTGCGGTTCGATGTCGGCTTCTAGGAATGGCTCCGGGTTATATTTTGGAAACTGGTTCGCGTATACCTAGTAGGTATTAGTTAATTATTCTTATAAATGAGATGCATCATATATACCTGGGTCTGGAGTTGCATCTGCTTTATTACACCGATCTTTGAACATATCTTTCTCGTTTCCTGCATTTGTCGAAGATTGGCGTCAAACTTCTGCGTTAGGTTACTCTTCGGAGCAGTAAAGTAGCCCTGAGGTAAGGCTTGAAGAAACTCCTCGTGATGATTGATGACTTGACCTTCACTATCCTCAACCCACTGGAGTTTTGGCGGGACATCAGGAACAATGCTTTGGATATCATAATAATCAGGGATGGCTTTCTCTTCATCCTCTTCCATGCCCTCCGCGAATGTTTCGGGTGCCTTCGCCTCCTTACTCGGACCAGCTGATAGATCCTGGGTATAGCCAACCAAACCCATCGCTTCAGCTTGTTGGCGACCGCGTAAGAATCTACGCATGCCAGCCTTGGTTCGAAGCAATGCAGGCTCGTCAACATTTAGCTTATTGTTATTAAAAAGCTGAAACCGACTCTTCGTAATCAACGCGCGGTCTTTCTTGGTCACTTGCTTCCAGATTTTGTGCTCCTCATCTTCATAGGCTTGTTGGGCGGCCTCATTCAACGCCTGTCCTAGAGCCATACCATTTAATTCTGGGCCGTCGATATCCATCGCATCTGCATTGCTACCCATACCCGAATGACCATTGATACCGCTAGGCGTCATAGAGCCAGCAATGGGGGGCGTTCCGAGCCCGTTGCTTCCATCGAGCTCGGAGCCTTCTCTGTGGGCCTTTGCCAATAATCCATTGAGCTGTAATACTGGCTTCTGTTCTACGCCAGGGGTCATTTCTTGCTGGCTTGAATGTGTCTTTCTGGATTTTGATCCCTTCGCTCCACCCGTGATTCGGCCGCGAGATGACATTATCGGCTCGTCATCCGAATCATCACCGCCGTCATCATCGCCGCCATTCTGCTTGCGTCTTTCTTCAGCCTCAACTTCAGCACGGGGGCGAATAACAAGATCCGGGATCAACGGAATGAGCTTCTCGGCCTCTTTGCGCATCCCATTGGCCATTCGTCTCAATGGGTGGCCCATATCTTGGTTATAGCGCAAGCAGTTATCCCAGATTAAATTGAGGTCCGTAACAAAATCGGTCTTAGACTTATAAGTAAATGATTTTAATTTTTTAGTCATCGTTCCAAGATCCATGGGCTGCTTGATGACTTTTCGAGTAGTGTCAGTTATTGCAGACGAGGATTGGTGATGATGCCAAACTTACAGTTATAATAATCGGGGGCGTCTTTTTTATTAACTCGCTGGAGAAACGGGGTCGAATATTCGGTATGTGCCTTAAGTTCTGTCAAGACCTTTTCTAAGGCCTCGTATAATTCTTCCTGATTGACGTTCTCCTCGCTTGCCCATTTACTCCTATTTTTACGAACCTCGTTCATAAGGGAGCGCAAATCGGCGTCTGATGCGCGCACCATATCGCGCTTCATATCTATGCGCGCAATAAGATGCTTAAGGGTTAGGCTAGAAGCACCTAAATTTGCGCTACTAAGCGATCCATGGTTTTCTCCTGACGCGCCTCCGTTCGAATTACCGTTGGTATTCTTGTCCATTTCAGCCTGAAGTTGCTTTTCGGATTCTTCAAGCTGTTGTTGCTCCAACATAGCAGCCCGATCATTCTCGAGTGTATAGAAGGTGGTATAGAAACTACGTTTAGCAGCTTCCTCGGTGTCTTTCCGCGCTTCTTCTAATTGTTTGCGCGCATCTTCGGAATTGCTAGCTTGCGCCTGCGATGCGTGCGATCCTGGTCGACTATCATCTTTGACTCTATCGTCAAGCTTATAAGGCGACGGCGCGGACGCGATAGGGGAGCTTCCTGATTTAGATGGGGATGGGAGGCCCTTCGAAGTGGCGGCGGTAGAGGCAACTTTAGATTTAAGTGTAGATAAATTAGTAGTAGTAGTAGTAGTAGTAATAGTAGTAGTAGCATGATTAATTCCTTCGTCGTCTTCGTCGTCATCCTCGTCATCGTCATCGTCTCCATAATCATCTTCATCGATAGTTCTTTTCACTCTTTTGGTAGGACGTTCTTGTAGGGTGGTATGGTCGGTAGTAGGGGGGAGAATGGAAGAAGGTGTAGCTGGTCGCCTCCAAGACTCTATAGCGGCACGATTAATAGAACCATCAGGAGCGAACATTTGCGCAATGCGAGCCTCGTTTTGATGATACAATTCGCGAAAGTGGGCCCTCACGCGGTCTTCGTCTATATCAGATGCCTCAGGCACCGACGCGGCGGAATTATCCATAACGTCGTGTGATTGAGCTGAAGCATCATTAGAACTATGAAATGGACGTTTGCCAATTATTTGATGTTGTTGCGGCGGCGGCCAGGCATGCTGACCGTTCATGATAGACATGATGGCCTTGTGGGCGTGTTAGAGTGATAGACTGGTGGCGGGAGCCATGCGGGAAGATGATGACGGTCGCGTCGATTCGGGAATAGGGTATTTTATATCCCTAAATTGGCACTGGAAAAAATTGCGACATCGAATTAGATGACAGAAGTTGTTTTGAAAGAGAGTTCGATAAGAATGGTGATGACTTGATACGTCTTGTTCAAGGCGATTTCGCGTACTTTCTAAAGGTGAGGTTATGGCGAAGGAGGTTTTGAGCGGATCCCTGTGTGTACAATGACCACTGACCACTGACCACTGACCACTAACCACTGACCACTAACCACTGATCTGGGCACTTTGTCCTATAATCCAGTGCCCTGTCTAGTCTTCGAATGGGGGTACTTTCAAGGTACCTCAGTATATACTTTATCACGTCAAACTCTGACATATGTCTGTGCTTATGCGCTAAGTATCTTTTATGTAACTATATTTTTCAAGTACCTAGGTAGGTACCTACTAATTCACTGTGTTCTAACATCTTTTTGGGCTGCAGCTCAAAGTACCCATCCGTACCTGACCAATCCAACTTGGGTGTTTCCCCGGTCCCTAAAGAAGAGCCTCTATGTAGGTATGTGTAAACTTTTATTAAATCAGCGCTTTTACCTATCTGTCACCGCGAATTTGCAATGACACGTAAGAAAAGCTAAAAGTATAAAAACTGTGTCCTTGACAGCTGTATAATGCAATTGGAGTATCGTTACAAAAAATTTTCCCCAAAGAGAAAAGGCTGAAGTGTTTTCCCAAGTTGCCCTTACCCATTCCTAATTTTATACCTACATGTCGTTTCTCGATAGGTATGCTGAAGACATACCGAAAAGTTTCTAAGTACATCACTCAAAGTCCCCGCAACTTAGGAACCGGATTTCCAATCGAACGATGCTTAAGTAATCATCCTCGTCACGTGTCATATATTACTTTTGGCTTGCCTTTCTAAAAATCAATAGCTATGCAACAACTCCGTTTCACAGCAACCTTTATGAATTCGAGAATATCTTAATTTTTACCTTCATGATATTAAGAAACAATAAACATTATATAAACCTATATCCCTAGTCACACAACAATAAAGTTTAGACTGTATCAAATCTCCAAGTCTCGACAAATGACATTAAATGCTAATTCAGCTCAGCCCGGCCTGCATACACCGAAACCCCGACATTTAAAGTGTGGAGAGTCTGTGTAATCTGATAGGTGGCTAACTATGTAGTGGGGAATGTTTAGCTGTTTAGAGCCCCTAGCTGACCCCGGGCAGCGGCCAGGCGGCCAGCTGCAGATAATGAGGTGCAGATATGGAGGTTACATAAGATTATGTACCTATAATTCAGACAGGTATCTACCTACGTAACTATAGGTAGAAAGTACCTAGTATTTACCTAGGTACGCAGATGGACCAAACGGACCCAGGAAGCCAGATAAGCCTAGGTCGCTTATGTAACTCAGCCCAACTGCTCAACACGTACAATTACCCAGCGACCGGTAGTCTGCCCTAAGTGACGAAAGAAGTGGATCCCGTCTACTTTTCCATCGCTGGAAACCCGAACTGAAGCTCACCCCGGTTTGCTTCTTCGCTTCAGTAACATCTTTTTCTGTTCACGAAACATCACAAGATTTTCACAATTTACGATAATTAAGACTAAGCCCGCGTAAAATCATGCCCATGCATACTATCCTAGTTTAAATTCTTACCAACTCCGATATGCGCATTCGTCTACCTTTTGCAGGTTCGTTTCATAGCTTCTTCTTGTTGCCTAATGTGTTTGGTTCCATGGTTAAAAGCTCCCCGGACTTGCCATGACGATCCCCGAGAGTCGCTCTAAACTTGCACCGTAGTCCCTGCGAAGATCACGAGTTAATGAAACATTTACAGGAGTTTTCTTCCTGCTATGCCTTCTCGCAGGCTATGCAGGACTTTCGTCTCTGCAGCTCGACACCGTTATTAATGATAAAGTCCTACACTTCTTAACCTTCTTCCTCCTAACCGTCGCTTTCTACTGGATTATCGACACGAACCGCCGTCGTACCCTCAACTTCACCCTCGTCGTATGTACCCTCGGCCTAGGTGTTGGCTCCGAATTTCTTCAAGGGTTCCTCCCCAACGGACGAGAATTCGATCCTTTCGATATTGTTGCCAATATTGTGGGGAGCTTAGCGGGGCTCGGGTTGTGTTCTTGGTATCACTTGAGAATGCTAGAGAGAAAGCGTTCCCGCAGGCAATACAACGCTGTTCCGGGCGAGGAACCCACCGATCTAGAGCTCGGAGAGGGCGTCGAGGCCCAAGAGGAGGGTGTGATGTCGGCAGCCGGAAATGAGAGAGCTGACACGCTCGAGGAGGAAGTTGATAACTGGGATGAAAACGCAGTGGATGCGTGGGATGAAGATGAAGATGAGGGCGATATAGGAACCAGCAATGGTAAAACGTCTGAACAAAACGGAGCAGAGGCAACCGATACTAAGAAGCGAGTCGACTGAGGACGTTACGAGAACACGACGAAACGGATGGACGGACTGAATGATACCTTTTCCTCAGGGGTAGACATAAAATATGTTCACTTACATGGCATAAGCCAAATTCAAGTTTTGGCAAGGCTCCGGGGATTACGGCGTTTGTAAGAGTTAGGATGAAATGGGCGTGGCATCACAGGCTATTAAAAAGGATTTGTCCAAGTATACCCATTTCGTTCGACAGAATACTGTGAGCAAAAACAGTTTGTGATATTTTGGTATTGTGAAAGAGGCGACAACGGCATTGCATGTAACTCGAATCTCGGAAATATTTCTTAATTCACTCCAGTGTTGGTTCAGTCAAGTCATTTATTCAAAGAAATTTTTTTTTAGGAATTAAAGTATGAGCTTTCCTCTCATAACCCGACTACATAGATCGTGAAGACTTCATTTTCGGCTATTACACTAAATCTCCGAGAAGCACGCGATCGCTGGTGCCGAATAGCAGCTGGGAAATCCAGCTGCTGTTGTGGGTCTCGGCAATTATCTTTTCGGATAGTGATTTTTGCGGAAAGGGCCGCCGAAAAATTACATGGAAGCACATGATTACTCCGACGGATATTGTCAGGAATCTCAGGTAGTCAAACACGGGAAACCGTCATCGAGATCAAAAGGTAAGTAAGCTAGGTAAGGTAGTTAATAACTACCCGATTATTTTTTCTCTCAAAACCCTAACAGGTATTGTTGAAATTGCTATATTAAATTAACAAACTCGCAATCATCAAATATGTCTTCTACTCAAGTTAACGAGCGCACCGGCGCCAATGAGCCCAAGTTAAATAGAGCCGACGAAGTTGAGGAAGTAAGTTAATTTAATCAGACACCATACTCTTTCAGTGGTTCCCATAACTAAATCGCGTCCTCGTGTGTGCCCAGTTGATCGATGCGGTAAAATCTCTCCTCATACCATTCATTAGGGACGCGGACGAAGCCGCCTCAAGTCGAGCCAGCGGCTTCATAGCTACAGACTCTCAAGGTGCGCCGGGTAGAAACACTCTAGTAGACGCACATAAGCCTGAAGAGTTGGTAAAGAAATTACAAATATCGATCCCAGAGGAAGGGGTAGGAAAGGATGGTCTGCTTGATATCATTCAGATCATCTTACGTTACAGCGTGAATACATGGGATCAGGGGTTTATGGACAAGTTATACTCTAGCATCAATCCTGTAAGCCAATCCCTTACTCTCCGGAATAGAAGCTTATACAGCCAAACAGGTTGGCGTCGTATCAGAACTTGTCCTCACAGTACTAAACACCAACGTATGCCGTCCTACCCCTGAGTCCTTGCGAATCTCTAACAAAATATAGGTGCATGTCTGGAAAACCTCCCCGGCACTGACTATCGTCGAGAAGACGGTTGCACGCAAACTAGCCAATCTCTTTGGATTTACCGGCCCTCGAGCAGGCGGCGTTGCTTGTCAAGGCGGCAGCGCTTCAAATTTGACTTCACTTGTTATCGCCCGGAATACCTTGTTCCCGGATGCGAAGACCTCTGGTAATGCAAGCCGCCAATTCGCACTCTTCACTAGCGAGCATGGGCATTATTCGGTTGAGAAGGCAGCCATGACGTGTGGTATTGGCTCTGACAGTGTGATCACGGTTCCGGTCGATGCAGCCGGCCGGGTCGCTCCGGCAGCACTTCGTGCGGCTATCATCCGCTCCAAGGAAGAGGGGAAAACGCCCCTATACGTCAATGCCACTGCTGGAACAACCGTATGGGGGTCATATGACCCATTCGGCGATATTGCGCTTATTTGCAAGGAGTTCGGTGTTTGGCTACACATCGACGCATCGTGGGGTGGACCAGCAATCTTCTCCGCTCAACAGCGACATAAATTGGCCGGGTCAGAGCACGCCAACTCCATAACGATTAATCCCCATAAGATGCTCAATGTGCCTATTCCCTGCTCATTTCTGCTCACCAACGATGTCGCCGTATTCCAGCGTGCCAATACTTTACGTGCGGGATACCTATTCCACGATGCAAGCTCCGACGACGAGGTCTGGGACCTGGCGGACCTAACGCTCCAGTGCGGCCGCCGTGGCGACTCGTTGAATCTGGCACTTTCATGGATCTACTACGGCGATAAGGGAATCGAGAAGCGTATTGATCATGCTTTCGACACCGCAGCGTACCTCGCCACACTTGTACAGGAATCAGGAGACTTCTACCTCCTTTCCAGCAATCCACCCCCGTGTTTACAAGTGTGCTTCTATTACGCGCCAAACGGTGTGCTGCCCGATGATAAAGAGGAAACCACACGGAGAACTAGTCAGATGGTCGCAAAACTTGTGCCGAGAGGGTTCATGGTTGACTATGCACCCGGTCCGAAGGGCAGTCTCTTCCGTGTAGTCGTGAATACTCAGACCTTGAGGAGTACCGTGGAGGGACTAGTGAAAGCGTTACGAGAAGTGGGAAAGGAAGTCGTCCCGTCGTAAGGCCGAAACATTCTCCTTTGGAACACTACCTACCTACCTAAACGCGGAGTAGGTAAATAGACTTAGAGTATCAGAGCAACGCATTGCTACGAGTATTAGAACTCCGTACCAATAACACATGGTATTAATATTCATCTGTGTAGCCTGCCGTGTAGCTATTTAGTAGTGTATTAAAAAAGTAACCTTGGGGAATTCTGCTCTCATATCTCAGCTGAAAATAGATTAGGAGATGTTAGGCCTCAACATGGTTGCACGGAACTTTTGCATTATAGAAAATACGACGCTGATATTATCCTAAATATTGTAGTGTGCGAATCAGCTAAGAATACTACTAGAGTTGAATATATTAGTGGTTTGGTCAACCGATTTTATTTTGTGCAACCTACGGTGAGATGGTACTATATAAGATAGTGAATGCACTTCAACTTGTGGCACATGAAAATGGCGATTTATCTCTACATAGTATATTTCTTACGTGTCTATCTAGGCTATGTAAGGGGTTATGGATTGCCTAGTACTAGGGTGATCAAGCTTTAATGAGACACGCGCTATCATGACGGGTAACCCTTACATCGGTGGCCTTATATTATCACTATACTGAAGAGAGGATACTGATTCATCTCTGCCAGTTTTATTACCATTTTCCTCCTTTCCGGAAGAAGGGTAGGCTACTCTAACTTTTATATGCGATTTATAATCTATTATACCGAAAACGACGTTGAGGGGGAATGGTACCTCGTCTTTCCCGTTGCTCATTTATCTCTCCTTATTTCCTCTAAGATTTCTTTTACTTTGTTTAGCATGCAATTAAGTACTCTTCTTAGACGTCGGCACCTGTTATCACTCTGGAGTTGTATTTACTCCTTTATATATAGGATCATGTCCCTCTATTGACAGGTGGGTGTTCATATTTCCTATAGTTAACTCATAACTATTTGCGATCCATTAGTTACACCAATTTAAACTAATCGTTTAAGGGTGGTCTCTGTTATTTACAATTGATTAAAAACTGCGTAACTAGGTACGAAAAGTGAATATTGGGTTGAAAGCCATTTCGAACTCGGGTCATCGTCGGCGAATGGCGAAAAAAAGAGAGCTTTCCTCGTATGGTGGTGCCCACTACAAGTTGGCGTGATGATTGGCCGAGAAGCCGCCTAACGGGTTGCTACACAAGTACGCTACTGGATATATACCGCAAAAAGTCGCTAACTTCCACCGCCCGGTTAGCTCAATCGGTAGAGCGTGAGACTCTTAATCTCAAGGTTGCGGGTAAGTTAATTCTCAATTCGAGAACCTGCAACATTCATATGCTAACATCACCTCAAAGGTTCGACCCCCGCATCGGGCTCAATTCCTGATGCTTCCCAGTCAACTGGGATTAGCAACCTCCAAATTTTTTTTTTGCCTTCATTCTTGTGTTTGGATTCAAGCGTACAAATCCAAATTAATTATATGAGATGCAGGAATTATAGTAGAAATTTTTTTTGTCTGCCCAGTTTTGGCGGGGTAATAATACTCGCCACTACTCATCTCAGGGGGGATTTTTTTTTTCTATGTGTGTCATATTCGGATCTTCTCCCTTAGCAGGCACTGCTCTGCTCCACTCGTACGTGGTCCACGGAGTTTTTCTTAGCGATTTGCTCGTGTGGATGACTTACATTATTCGAAGCAGGGTGTCCACGTTATGACCTGGCTTGCTGAAGCACCACGAGTGGAGGCGGATCCGCAGATTTTGTCTTATTTTACTTACACTGTGTCATGTTTCTACGAGCTTCGTGGTTGAAGCTTGAATCATACAACTACAATCATATTCTTAGCATTAGGTATGCAAAATCGAAAGTCACCGATATTCAACGTTAAAGCTGGCGAGAATTAATATTATCTAATATTATTTCTTATTTTCTCAAGCAATGTTTTGCCCGAGTGCTATTTTCCACCTAGGTAGTTATCTTATTATTTACAAGTCTTTTATGGCCTTGGTTCGTAACTCAACAGCTCTCTTCGTGGCGCTGATGGGACCAGCTACCTCGAATCCGTGGGGTATACCAGGGAAGATGTGGAATTCAACTTCGGTGTGTGCCTTAGTTAGGCGTGTAGCGTAGTCGATCGACTCATCTCTGAACCAATCGAGGTTGCCTACTTCGATGTAGGCGGGAGGTAGGTTGCTCAAGTCCTTTGCTCGGGATGGTGCTGCATACGGGCTCACATCGGCTTCGGGCTTGCCCGCTCTGTCCTTGCCGAGGTAGAAGTCCCAGCAGCGGATGAGAGTATCTGTAGGGAGGACCACAAGATCCTTAAGGGGGTCCTCGTAATGAGGGGCGTGGTATTTGGTGATGGTTCTGTCGTCAAGCATGGGGTAGATAAGGATTTGCTTCTTTAGTTGGGGTTTTAGGCCACGGTCACGAGCCAATAGCGCTGTGCCTGCGGCCAGACCAGCACCAGCACTGTCACCCATAACAGCAAGTCGTGTGTTGTCGACGTTGAATTCGGCGGCATGCTCGATGAGCCACTTTAGGGCTGCGTAGCTGTCTTCAACGGGAGTAGGGTCAGGGTGTTCAGGAGAGAGACGGTACTCGACGGCAAAGAACTGAACGTTTGTGTTGTTAACGAGATCGGCGATGTAAGGCGCGAAGATGTCGACAGTTCCGGCGATCATGCCACCACCGTGGATGTGTAGAACTGCCGGTAGAGGCGTCTTGCTGGATCTGTGTTCCTCGGTGGCATACCGGTAGACATCGATCTCAGCGCCGTCGTATGACTTAGTCGAGTGCTTAGTCCTAATGACGTGAGGTTGTGCTGGGAACTGAGCAAACATGGCACGCATGAAGCCATCATTGGCTTCACGTAACTCAGCTATCGGCTGCTCTGATGCTGGCTGGACGGCACCACCAAGTTTCGCCCAGAACGCCCCGAATTCGGGGTCGTACTTGAGGGAATGTCCAGGCTTCTGCGATGCTGCCATTGCGATTCTAATGAATAGTACGAGATGCTGACTGTTTAAATTTCTGCTAGGGATCCAGATATGATCCTTATACACAAACTTGAGACTTAATGACTGGATAAGTTGACTAGATAGTTAGACTCTGAAGTGAATTGATGGCTATTGCTCTGCATATAAATACTCCCATTTCAGGGATTTCAATATCTATAGAAGCAAGGGTTATGCCATGTGCGCTTGCGAATACGCATGGGTACGGCACAGCATGCCATGAAAGCAGGCTGGCTCCTGTTACATCGAGACTTCATGCAGCAACTAGCCAACGTGCGGCAGAATGTTGTATCACCCCGTGGACGAACACTCTGGTTGCATGAAAAGTTCTTTTGAAGACACATATCTGATTAATCGCATTTGGTAGCGAGAAAGATCAAAGAACCAAGTCCAATCCTGATTCGTCAAAAACCCCTACAATTCGGAACCACTGAAAACTGACCCATGTATATTTCCAAGATCAACAATGAATCCATTGCAACCTCGATAAACTAAACTTGCCCACGATAGAAGCGGTGTGAAGCATACCATGACATTTTAGTATAAAGGCCCCAGAAGTAACTGGATAGAAACTGGAGCTGGTATCGCTGGGATGCCGGGATGATAACAAAATAAAGACCCGGAATCCTCAAGCAAGATGTTCTCGGACCTCGAAACACGTGCGGATTTGCGTGCTTACCTCAGAACGTATCACGACAGCACGCGTCGAGGTCCGGAAATGGGCTGGAGCACGTTCAATGCACTCAGGCGGTCAGGATGTCCAGATTCAGAATTTAAGATTATTGCAGCTATAGATGGGTTGAAATTAGCATAATATAGGTCGCCTCATATTCCCACGCTTACCCCTTGAATGCCAGGGCGGTGAGGGGTCCTTGATGTCCCGCGGGGTTGCTGTGTTGCTGTGGTGCCATTCAACCCCTGACTTTGGAGGGGTAAACAGAGAAAATTAAGGCATAACTGATATAACGTAGCCATCTACATTACTCAGGAGTCGGTTGTTCCATGTAGAATAAAATTTCTGCTAAGAACGGCGACGTGCAAGAACCTGGGTGGCTGCCTTGCAATAGGGGGGACTGGAGCACCAGAAAAAAAAACGTGTAAAAATCGGTATGGATGGAACAAGGCGCTTCCTAGTTGATGCACGTTCTGTGGACTGTCAAGAGTACCGTGGCTCACACGTTGAGAACTTACTCAAGAATCAAACATAAAGTAACAAGGCGTTGATTGTATAGAAAAATGTCACGTCTTGCTTTCGAGTTTGCATGGTAAGAAATTGTTGGTATGGATTTTCTAAGGATCCCGATGGCCGAGTTCGCATATTCTTCCATACAACCTCACGCGAACCTCATCACGCGTCATGCCTATGTACTAAGCTGATGAGAGCCGAATTTAGTTGCCAGAAAGTTAGAAGAACCACATCTTTAAACTTAAATAAATGTTCTTAGATTCATGTTCCTATATATTTGCAAAATAGGTCAACTTAACAAACTCTTGATCGAATAGGATCTCATGGAGATAGATTATTTTGGTGCAAACGTTCCTTTAGCCCCTGAGAATAACATTGGGAGTCAAACTAACGTGGAATCTAAATGTTTAACTAGCTGTCGCCTCAGCTTAAGTATCGTCGGGGTCCTAGCTTTCCGAAATCCCGTCGCAAGAGGCTTAAGCGTTAACAACTAGCGCTCAAACAGGAAAGGCACAACTATGCCAGTTGTATAGCGCCTCGCGGGTCCCAGCCGTCATAGCGGATCGCGATGCCGGGAGATCGTACGGAAAATGTAGACCCACAAGACATATGGTGCCATTGTATAGTCAGTATAATCCAATAGTGTTGAACCAGCACCGCGGGCCGGGCGGCCAGGCCAAGCTTCGCGGGTATAGACGAAGCACGTAGGGAGATATGAGGAACGCTACGCCTTAACTCTGAGAACTAAACCGATATTAGTGAGGAATGTTGAATGCCGAGTTGTTAGGATCCACCAAAGCCGCAAGCCGATCTGCCGGGCACTCACCTAGTCAGGGTAATCTGAAGATATCTCCAGCTCCAGTACGGAAATCGAAAGTCACCTTCACGCTTCGAATATCCTCAGTATGTAATATCTCTTCTCGCGGCCATCGCTGCTTACAGGTGCGGGTTTGTGAAGAGAGCGAGTGGTCATGGGGGACTGGCGTATCTTAGTTCTTTGGGCTCGAGTCAAGAAAGTTCGAGCTACTGTCGGCACATGGCATCGGTGAAGGTGTAGTATGTTATGTTTCTCGGCTTCAGAAGGCTTGTGGCCGCACCGTTGCCAAAACAACAGTAACAAACCAGAGGACTTTGAGTGGTGATTCCGGAAGCTCCAAATAAGAGACCAGATGCTCGTGTGATGGCTTTTAGATCACTAGCACCAATATTGCTTTTACACTATTTTGTTCCTAGCCTTCGTTCCTCTCACTACTTCTAGCAAATTGTTTCTGTACAGGTCTCAGGGATGATAATTAGTAGCGCCATCTACCCCTCCACATAAGAGATTCGGTATCTTACAGCAAATCTTTAACTAGTAGAAAGTACGTGATAATTTGGTTCCGGAAATTATCTTGTGGCTAGTGGAAACCCTTTTGGAAGTATATTCCTAGGGAATATAGCGGCGAAGTACGTGCGGATCGATATATGGGTAAGTGGAAGACGCTACTAATTATCATCCCCAAGACCTGTAAGTCATATTGGTCTCATAATTATCCCATCCAGCACAGCGGAAAGAGAGTGTAAAGAAAGTTCCATATGACCTTAATAGGATAGGGTTATTCCCCGCGCAGTAATATACGGCAATCACCATAACCTAGTTCGATGACCCTTTAGCTTATAACGGACCTCGTAGGGCTATCGGTCCTTCTAGGTTTGGTATGCCATAGGCTTAGAGCGGAAATAGAGCGTCGCTAGGGTCCAGCCCATGAAGAAGGTTTGTAGGCCGGGGACTCTGTAGGTATGGATGGTTGCCCTTTCGGGCATGATGGGATCTGCCCTATGCGATCTACCGGAGATCTTGGGACGCTGGTATCCTTGTAAACAGATAGATAGCTTCACGCGTGAAGTTAGATGGCAGTAGGTTCACTGGTTCAGGTCTGGACGCATTGAACTCCATAGAAATAGTATGGGGGGCCATTAACGATCAGTCTAGTGACGCTCCTAACAACTTATCGCGCGAGACATTGAAAGTAGCTTTCGCGCTATATAAGTAGGAGTCCGATATCCTGCCGTGGTAGCTCATGATTAGGAAACAAATACACAATATCTTAGTAAATGGTCGCGAGAATGAATGGTATGTTGACTTTTCGGATGGGCAATGCTGAGAAGGGACGGAGTAGGTTACGAATAATCAGACCCCATCGACCGAGATGCCCCCGTCTACTCTGCAGCTGCCGCGTCACGCAAGGGACTGCTTACATTAGATAGGCGGTTTTTAGGTATCAACATGCGCCGGTTCACATAATCATAATGGGCCATAATAAAAGCACTAATAGATTAATAAAAGCTACTGCGGAGCATATCGGGCAAATAGATTTAATCCCACGTAGAGTCGGTGAAGTGGGAGTGAGCTCCATTGAAAAAGAAAAGAAAAAGCGAGAATGTTTGCCAACTGCGGTGGCGAAGAGGACGTTAGGTATGGTAAGACAACGATTAATTAAAATGCTTGGTATCGAATGGGGCGAAAGCAAATCCCATGTAGGTTGGGATGGCATTTTGAAAAAATGAGCTCTAGAATCCCATAGTTGCGGCATATTTCCCTAGGAGGTACGCGAGTCGTGTTCGGTATTCTAGGATTCTAGGATTCTAGGACAAGATCGACTGCGGGGAAAACATACCAGCTCGTTTTAGGCCTCCATTAACCGGCCGAACCTCTCGAGCTTGATTTTGATCAAAGAGAGATGTGTTCATACTGAGGGGTGATCTGCATCAAGTGATGTTAAGAAAACAGAGAAAGGAGGCAAAGAACGCCAAGTTGACCAAGAGACAAGCAGGAATTAGCCACAGCGCCACGTATGGCTTGTGTAAGTTGCTCTAATAAGGACGAGTACTGTGCATGGGACTCCACTGATGTATCGATCTCTATTTTGATTGGAAGCTGAGGTTCTGGAAAATTGTTAAGGATCGAAGTACCCAAGGTGAGCCACCACTTAGGGGCTCAGGGAACGGACATTTTGCTCCGGAACATCAACACAACCTAACATTCAAAGAGCCATAATCTTTCCTAAACAGGAAAAGAGCAAATATAGGACAAGTCTCGTCTCTCCTTTGGTTCGTCTGTTTCAAATCAACAGGATCCGCTCGCGGATTGAACGGCTGATATCACCCATCGAGAAATATGATGGCAATCGTTAAAATCTATCTTCGATCGTATCTTTCACTTGACGATGAACCTGTCCTTACCCAGCATCTTCATGCGGGACGTACGCTACCATCCGCAGATGCATGTTCAAACTGTTCGAACGGGTATAAGCTCTTCCTGTGACCTACATTTGAGCGGTGATTGGAGGGGTTAGCCAGATAAATGCAGCTCCGGCTGGGCGTTTGCTGTTTGTTAGTGGATTGTCGATGTGATGCCTCTGCTAACATTGTTTATGATTGGTTCTGCGCAAGGCTGAATGTCAACTTTGAGGTTCTACAAAGTTCTAAAACAACAAAGGCCCGAGCGGGAATCGAGAAGAATTTGATGCTTGCAGGCCGTTGTCTTGTAAACTCTAACCGCACTCAGCGGTATCTCGTATGTGTAACGCGTAGCAAAAGCTCCGGCTGTAACATAACAATGATTGTAACAATAATTCAAGTAAGCATGGTTCAATATCAAGGTGACACATAATCTATCTTGAATCCCGATTCCTTTGGGATGCGAGACGAGGGAGTTGAGGTCCGGACGCGGCGATGGGCATTCTCCTTTCTACGAGATTGTTGAATTTTTTTTTTAATTCTCCGAGGAGCAGTTGGGTACCTAGCTCAACATACATGCTTAGTTACCGGGACAAAAAAAAAAAAGAATCAACGATAAAATAAAAGCAAATATCAGATTCGCAACTAACAAAAGGAACGTTGCTAAGCCGCAAGCCTAGCCAAATAGTTAATTAGTCTTATAGATAGTGTTATACTACCTGATGTATAGTTCTACATATGTGTTGCTTTAAGGCGGACGGAACACTTTCGGGAGTGGAGTTGGCGGAACGAGGCGGATGGGCGGAGACAAGTTAAACTTTTAAGTGCATCCATCCTATGTTCCTATGTGAGATGCTACTGTAAGATAGTAAGATGGCGCTTATTTAAAGCGTTATAGGCATATCTACGCCGTCTTTGGAAAAGTGTTATGGGGAGAAGTTGACGTTAGACTTAGGTAACAATTGCGTTGTATCCAACTCCTACACTGTTACGAACTTTTTCGTCTGCTTTTTCATCATATTTCCATAAT
This sequence comes from Daldinia sp. FL1419, assembly GCA_025201765.1. Lineage (NCBI taxonomy): Eukaryota > Fungi > Ascomycota > Sordariomycetes > Xylariales > Hypoxylaceae > Daldinia > Daldinia sp. FL1419. The sequence goes on from MU623395.1 coordinate 50,148, forward strand.
TCCCCCTGCTGAATAACCTCAGCTCACCGGATATTCTCTATTCTTGCCTATTATGTGCTCCTCACAGTAAATCCGTACCTAATCAAGACCTAGGAACAAAGATCTAGTTATCTGGTTGGAGCTTTAGGTAGAAACGTGTTGCGAGCGTTATAGTGTTGCCGATCATAGTAGACTTTACATCATTTGGTGAAGTTCGGCCAGATCTATCCATCAAACTGGATTTTACGTACACGGGTACAGTACGTAAACTTGTCGGTTCTTGTCGCTTCTCGGCGAGCTTGCACCAACCTTCAAATGCCCGACTTTAGGAAGGGTATTATATCAAGGTAACCATCATTTTATTTAAAAATGTTTGTGCATATTAATTAATAGACGTGTTTTTATTAGATATATCTAACAACTAACCGTAGGTAATTATCATTTCTTCAATTTCTTATATAAATCCACTTCATTCTTCTTAATCATAATATATATTTAACCATAGGTAGTTATAATAGCATATAATTCAAAAACCCACTTATACCAAATTATTTTCGCTTTAAATAATGGGCAATTGTAACGCAAGCTTTACAGGATGACCTAAAGTCGGGCTATCGTACGTAGTGCACCGCAGTGGTGCCCTCCAGTAAAACCTAGCTCGGCGGTACATCTTGGACGAGATTTCTGGCTACGACTAGCTACTTCTACTTGCCGAGTGTCTACCTTTTTTTTTTTCCTACTTACCCAACTTAGGTAGGCTGTATTATTTAGCGTAATAACATGCTAAGGACGTAATAAACAACTTCAACAACCTAACCGTAGGGTATAGAGATAGGATAGGATACATTAGGTACCTATCTAGGTATGTACCTAATAACTAGCCGTAGCTAAGCTGTAAGTAATGAAAAGATGCTGGGTCGGCCAGGCCAGCTCAAATGGTACGTAGATCAAAAAGCGGGGAGCTAAGAGCCCAAAGACCCAGAGAGTTGTTTGCGCTAATCCGTTTGAGGGGCTACTTGAAGCACTATCACCAAGCCATGACGGTATAATCCCTGCCAAGTCTCGTAGCTTTCCGATTATTTCATTGGTCCCAAGCTTCTCATCGCGATCGATCGCCACTTGGACGTTCTCCCGCATCAGGGAATACTATGAATCCTTGTTCTAGCCTTTGATCGAAGCCATTGGTTTCCAAGCCAGGTACCTTAACGTGGTATGCTCCGTTGCGGTCGTGTTACGCAATGGGAGCTTTGCATATCATGTACTTCCCGTCGTTTCGCGATTCCGAACATGGGGAAATCCCATTCCTCTATCTGTATATGTATATGGTGTTTGTCTCTCTCCAGCTCCGGGTTCAGAATCCTGTTTTTTCTGTTACTACCTTTTCTGTTACCACCATCTCACCTTACCTTGAGCTTGAGCTTGAGCTTGAGCTACTGCTTCCTCCTTCAACTTTGCCCTTTGTTAGCAGACCAATTGATATCTCCTAAGTGGTATCCCAGATAACAAGTTCCAGTTTCTTTGTCTCATATACCTCAGTCGGACCACCTTTCCCTGGATAAGAACCTGCGCGTTTCAGGAGACAACTGAGGAACGAGATTTATATCTTTTCGATCGTGCCCTGCCCGCTTGGTATAAGTCGGCAGCTCGCATTAGGAGAGCATATCATCAACATAATCTAAGGATAAACAGCACGTGAAGAGACTCGGATACTTGAAACAGAGCAACCAGCTTCAACAGAAGCTTCCACCAAAATTATAATCTGTGTCTTACGGTCCACCGTGACTTGCTTTTATCCCTAGGAAATAGCGTGGTACGGATTTCTGTCATCTTGATCTGACCAGCATTCAACATCGTTTACCTTCGCGGTTGCATATGCCAACGAGGCCCGAGGCACCCCACCCTCAGCTTATGAATCGCTTCCCACAACACTATATAGTACGACTAAGCCTAACCTGTCTTCTCAAAGACTTTCATCTGGATTATTCATATTTCCCTACTAAATAATTCGACACATCATCAACCTAGTGGTGATTTTGTCATCGAGTCTACTCTCAACACTTCAGATTCAAATCACATTACAATCCATGCCGAAGAGATCCTTAGACATATCGAACGCCATGCCGGCCAACGAAAGGATCCCGCCTGCCAAGGCTCAAAAGGTAAGCTGTTGATTCGTTATAGCCTAATGATTTTTTTGATTTTTTTCAAGAAACCTCTAACTTTTTCGTCACAGACCGAGCGGTCCCATGAAGAGAACCAGGAAAGGGCCTATATCGCCGCATCAAGACGAGCCGATCGAAGCTTAGAGGCCAGAGTGCAGTCTGCCCGACAGGCATCTGAGATTCACCGACGACGGACAGGACGAGGCCTCAAAGTTAGCGAGGAGATCGTATTAAAGGAAGAGATGTACGAGGAGGAAGAGGATGACTTGCCCCGCCACTACAAGTACCTTACTGCTCATCTACAGACGAACTCGCCAGATATGAACCACCGCGTGAATGCATACATCACCACCCAAGCAGCAATGGCCACTATGGCTAGATATAACGAGGTTAACCGACTTTTCAGCGAATCATTCCCAACTGCTATGGCATACCAACAAAACTTGAGCAATTCCATGTATATGGCTCCGCTCATGAACAATGACGCTAGCTTCTCCCGCCGGATATCCACATCAGGGTCTAGCCAAGGATCTCCAGCTACCAGGACCCAGTCGATCTCTTCTCAGTCGCAATTTGACAGGAGAAATTCCATTGCAACTACAACCGGAAGCCCGATACCCACATCAGCCACAACCATCTCGTCCCCCCCAGCATTGACGCCTGCGTCGTCTACGAATGCAGACATGTCTGATTCGAAGAGCACACCGTACCAAACCCCGTCTGCATTCCCAACCCTTCACCTTGACCCACAACTAGCACAGCAATCTACGTCTTCCGTGTTTACATCTGAACTTCCAAACGAGGTGAAAATGATGGCCAACATCGATATGAATGATCCAATGGCAATGCATTTCATGGACGGAAACCCATCGACTTACCAGATGTTTGGACCCTACCCGGGAGAGATTTCGACACAAGAGAACTGCGCTAAACCGAGTACGACGGACCAGGGGACCGAAGAATTCTCACCATATAGTGTCAACCTCCAAGATGATTGCTTTTCTACGGCAATCGATGGTACAATGGGGCTTTCAGATGTTCCAGTCGACAGCTATAGCCGCCTTGGCACACCAGCCGGTGGAACAGGGGCAGATGGCTGGGAAAGTTTTGTCGATTTCGGATCCGAGCAATAATCCATTCTTTTTTTTTTCTTTCTTTTTTTACGACAATGCCGTACCGCTAGTGTCCAGCGATGCGGCTCGTATATGTCAACTTTACGTATTAAAAGGTTTTGACGGATTTATCTGGTACCTACACTGTCGGAGATACCACGCGTCATGCACATTTTGCACCTCTTAGGGTTTTAGCACTGGTTTGATTTGCATGACAGCGTTGATTGTATTCTGGGCTGGCGTTCTGATCTTTGACTTTCCACGCAAACGATACAATGGAGAGGAGGTACCCGTCACTTTACTGTTACCTATCTGTGGGGTGATCCCACGACACATTACACTGTTTAATAATTGAATGATACCGAGGAGGATTTACTTGTTCGGCGACAAGTCTACTATGACTTGGCATGACCATCTACACACGGAGTTCATACATAAACGTATCAGATAGCCTCGCGAACAGAGGCGAGTACGTCATCTAACTCCGACTACATTGAAGACACGAACTTCACCAACTATAGCCAGTATATCTTAACAGGTACGAGGAATTGGGGGATTTAAGAGTGCTACGAAGATTTAGGGATTATTTCAATTGCCACTTTAGGGTTGGCCGACTTCTCGCCTAGAATAAGAATAAGGCAGGGTCGAAGGAATTGGCCGCGAGGAAGAGTACAGATGAGGACCTCCCTGAGGAATTTGATGATACGGCTTCAACTCTAAAAGATAAAAAAAACTTCGACACAAAAATAAGGAAAAATAAGGAAAAATGGGACCAGTCATGTAGTGGAACTAGCCAACTATCATACGATTGCACGTACTCTAGTACACAATATAGAATTAATTATTACCATGACTGCATCTACAAGATTGATAGTTTACGTGAAATATGGTCAGAAACGTGTAGTGTAACGAGAGTAAGCAAGTGTCTAAATTTTGTGTCTTATTCTATCTAGGTTAAGGCTGCTGTCTACCTAGGTAGGTACCTAACCTAGGCATATACACTCGGGCCTGCTGCTAGGTTCTCCCATCACACTTCAGCCGAGATCCACATTAGTAACAACGTAAGCCGTTCGGCTCCCTGTGCCGAACTCCACGTCCGAATCGCGTGTTATAACCTTTTCTCTACACCTTTAAGCTTTTCATACATCCGAAGTCGCGTGGTTTCCAAAGTTTAGAGCCGGAGAATCATGCCACCTTTGGAGTCTTTCTTGAATTAGAAGAGTTGCACTGTTAAGTGGGTCTAGGCTTAATTCTCATTAATGTCTAGCTTGCAACTCATGCAGAAGTGCATATCTTGAATCTATTCGAGCGACATTTGGGGGTGTTTCTAGAGTTACGTATATGGTAAAGTTTAACTTGTTGAACGTTGTGTGTGGTAATTTAGCAAGATTCATTTTGGAGTAGGTGAACTTGGATTGGCTGCATATTTTGAACTTGGCTAGGTTAGCTATTCAGTTATTCTAGAGTCTGAAAACTGGGAATTCGACAAGGGACTACTGTCGTCTCGGAAACAGTATTGGGTATTTTATCTTCCTTTAAGGAACTCCTTATAGCTACTTCTAATTGCATAAATGTGTGAATTAACAAGGTAACTACACACTACGACTCATTATCGAGGCTTCTCTTTCGTTTCTTTATATGGTCGTTACTATTCACCGCATTCCTAGCACGAAAGCCGTTAACATCTTGGAGTCCGTTATCTTGCTTAGGGGGCCCTGTTGTGGCTTGGCCTGTCGTGGTGTCAAGTTCCTTGGCCCAGGCGATCCAGTCTCTTCTTCTATTCCTCCATAGATCACCCTTCCAAGTTCTCCAAGTCCGTCGACCTTCAAATGATTCCCGCAACTCTTGCTCATGCTGACCTAGCTGCTCCATGATGGATTCTTTGAAGTGGAAAGGTATCGATATCCCTTCACCTTTCGAGGGAATAGAAACAATTGAATTAAGGATCTTATTTCCATGTTCGGATGTGGCTAACTGAAATGAGTGAGATCGTAGCGCTACGACTAAAGTCTTGTGGAAGGCCTTATTTCGCGATGGGGTTGACAACGCGTTAAGTAAGACGTAAGATGTTGGTGCCGATGATGTTGCGAGTTGAAGAATGAGTTCTTCCGGAAGGGCAGATATGGACTTTTGGACTGTGCTAGAAGGATATCCAGGTATAGCAAGCATCGTTGTTACCAAGTGCGAGCCGTGTGACACCAAGGCTGAACGGCTTTTCTGGGGGAGTTCTTGATCCTTTTTGTCATCGGTTTCGGATGAATGTAGTAGACAAAGTTTAGGAACCAACAGCTTGGGGTCTGAACCGAGCGCTTCAATTAAAGCATTCGTTAAGCCCTCTATTTCGCTGCTAGCTTGGCGCGCTTGGCAACGCTCGAACAGGGTCTTGATTACGTTGAACCTTGACAGAGCAACAAGTTTGCTGATCTCCGGTAAAGTCTTTTCAACGGCGACAACTAAATCCTCTTTGCTGAGTCGATTGAGGACGCGAATGGCAGGGTAAGATGCGATATCGTTGCGCAAAAGGCTGTGGATCCGGCTTCCAAAGATGTGTTTATATAGAGCCTTAAAGACTCTTCCGGGGCAATGAGTAATAAGAGTCTCGAGAAGACGTGAGCCAATATGGTCATATAACATTGAATTGACAAAATCCGACGCCGGTGTAGTGGCGTCTTTTAAGGAAGCTGGCGCATCAGGTATAAGCTTCCATAATAATGCCATATCTTCGGAGTTATCATCAGCTGCTTTCGAATTGAGACTGATGTCTAGCTCCAGGAGGAGCTGTAGAACTGGATTTCCGGTAGGATGTGTCGCCAATACCCGAAGCTCTGTGGTGCTCAAGCTGGAAACCGAATCGGCTATAATCTTTTTTGCAGCTAGATTAAACGACATAGGCACAGCTCGTAATTGGGAATTTAAATTAGTTAGTCCATCAGATGTCCATGGGACTGATATCTTTTCCTTCTTCTTGCTGTGGATAAGAGACTTAGTCTGCGACTGCTCTAACGGGCGACCGGATAGAATGATTAGTAGCACCCGAAGAGTATGAGAAGCGAACTTGTCCGCAAGTAGATAGCCGAGGTGACCTTCGAGCTCATCAAGTGTGAGAAGAAACAATTCTTCCATATAAGGTAAGGGCTCTTCGTTCGGGTCCTCCTGATCTGTAGGAGCATCATCTCGCTCACCCCCAAGTTCCCTTGTAACAATCGGCGCTGATTGTAAGAATAGGGTCTCGCAGCAATGGCTTGCAAAGCGGTGCTGGATGAGATTTAAGAAGTGGCTGCTAAACTGGCCGAATAACTTCTTTTTCTGCCTCGTGTTGGACATTAAAATTAGCCGTTCCATCAAACGTGAGCACGACTGGCTACACGCTAACTTAAGCTCCTTCCCTTGCGCTTCAGCAAAGACGCTTGCGAGGTATAATTGTCGTTCTTCTTGGGAGGGGAAGTCGTCTATGTCGAGCTGCTCGTCGACGGAACGAAAGTATTCCTGTTCCTGATCCGACAGCATTCCAAAGAATTCGCGATCGCCTTGTGGCAAACCACCAATTTGAGGTTCGGCTTGATCATATTCATCTTGAAAAGCGGCTGGTTGGCGAGAGGTACCATCTTCGCCATCTTCACCATTTTCACCATTTTCACCATCTTCGTCGTTCAAGCGTCGCCTTTTTGTAGTGTTGCTGACATCTTGAACCGCTAAAGCTTTTTCGCGTTTCTTCGCCTTTCGTTCATCTCGTATAGCCTGTCGTTTCGTTCGCGGCTTCGGCATTGTGTATATTTCGGCGTAACTGTATCTCAGATTGTGAAATATATGGTGTTATTGTTTTGTGACTTGCGGCGCAAATAGTCAAAATAATTTTTTGAAAGGCCTTGTGCGTTTAGGTGGTTTCACCTGAAATTCGGGGCATTAATTATTATATAATAGCTAAGGCTTAAATAAGTCTGTACTGGTGATGAATTGATTGTATATTTTTTAGGAATTTATGTTAGGTTTGTGGCGTAGATATTTATATTAAATTTAGTTTTAGGCGGTGTATAATTCTGTTAGGCTAGGTGGTTTATGTTCCTAGCAGGATCTATACCATTTTCCTTATTTTGAGATGTTTGTTTTTAAGTATTATATATGATTTTTTTGGTTAGTTTATATATTAATATTTTATTTATATTGTTAAGTGTGTAAATTTAGTTTTTTCTTGTTTTAATATGTATTTATTAGTATATTATATGTTTTGTATTGGGTGTTTATTGTTGATGTAGGCTGGGAATAGGTTTGTGTTATTGTATTTGTTTTGTAATTTTATGCTTTTAGGATTTTAAATTTTGTATATATTATTTGGATGATAGTTTGTTACGGTTTAGGGATTATTATAATAAGGTTTATGTTTGGATGTTTGTTGGTGTATTTATAATATTTAGTTTTTGGGTGCATAGGTTTGTATTAAATCTTTTTTCTTTTGTAAATAAGTGTGTATTTGATTTTTGGATGATCTGATGTTATTAAATTGGTTATGAATTAATAGAGCCTTATGTTTTATAGTTAATTTGATTGCAAATGTCCTTTTTTCTTTTTTGTTAGTTTTGTGGTTATATTTGGTAAAATTGGGGGATTGTTGGAATTGTAATGGTTATGTATTAAATAGGAGGAAATAGTTATTATATCTTCTTTATTTTGGAGTATAATTATGGATTGTTAGTGTATGTTTAAGTAATTTAGTTGGGGAAGTTATAGATAAATTTATATGATATTTTTAAAATATAATTTGTTTAATATTTTTATTTACCTTTTTTATTTTCTTATTGGTTTTAAAATATAATAAAGTGATTGTTTTAATTATAAATCTATAGTTTTTAATTTATTGTTTAATGTTGTGATTTGTGAAATTATTTGTGTTATTATTAATCTATTTTTGTGGGTAATTGAAAATATTATTAATTAATTTTAATAGTGGTATGTAATTAGTGAATAATATGTTTGGTATAATTATGGTTATGGTTTATTTTATAATATATTTAATAATTATTAATATTATAATAATATATATTAATATATGGTTAATTGTTTATTTGGTTAGAGATGTAGGTGGTTGGATAGGTTGTAAATTGGATAGTATAAGATTTGGTTTTTTTATTAATTGGTAATTAGGATATTCCATTATTACTTTCTGTATAATTAATATTAAATTTGGATATTAATATTCTTTTAATGTTTTTTATTAGAATATTTTTATAATGGGATATCTATAATTTATATGTAATAAGCGTATATGGATTAATAGTTCATTATAATTTGGTACCTTTTGAAAAATTATTGCTTTATAAGTTAGTCCTGTTGTATATAGCAGGTTATTAAGTGCTTGTTTATATGTTAAAATCTTATATAATTTATTTTTGTATGTTATAAAATAATTATGAATCTATTCTTTTTTAAAATATAAAAATTATTTTACATTTAATTTCAAATATTTATATACTATTTATAAATTAAATTAATTTAATTTATATAAATATTTCACAATATATTACTATTTTTTGTTAATTATCAAATGAAATTTAATATATATTATTTTTAATGGTTTAAATAAATAATTAATTAAGATGTTGGTTTTTCCTAATTTATAAATAATACATATATTATAATATTTAATAAAATTAAAAAAATATAAGATTTAAATTAGCTGCTTAACCTTATTACTAATCATTTTTAATAATTTATAATTTATAATTACGATAATATTGCCTCTTTTAACCTAATAATATTAATATTACAATAAAAACATAATTCTAAACAATTTTTGCTCTTGTACTAAATAGTGTTACTATATTACTATTAGAATTTTAAAAAAGTAAGTTATTAAATATAAAACCTATTAATTACCATATAAATAAAATTATAATAACATTATTTTTACATACCTTTTACTAATATTTAATTTTAATATAATAAATAATTTCTAATTAAATTATTATATTATAAATATAATAATAATATATTTATATATCTTATATTATATTTGTTTAACTTCCTTTATTAACTTAATTAATATATTTTTCTATTAACTTCCTATCAAAACTATCAACAATACAACAAAACATAAATACTTATTAATAAAATTCTTAAAATAATTTACAACATTAATAAATACTTATATCTCCATTATAATTTAAGATATAGAATACTCCCAAATAACTGTAACCTTAACTAAATCAACTTCAATACCTTATTCCAAAATAATAAAACCTAAAAATACACCTTTTTATATAAATAAAAGATTTTTTTTATTATTAATAAATATATTATAATCCATTAATTATTAAAATATAAATATTACTTACTTATATAACTACTCCTTAATATTAACCTATATATAAATATTATTAAAAATATTTATTAACTATTTATAAAATTTATTTAAAATTTTATTAATAAATATTTAAAACATTATTAATATATTAATCAATCCAAACAGCATAACCATCCATTTAAATATTTTAAACAATATTACAAACGCAATTTTTTTACAATCCTTTATATAAATATATAATTATTAAAAACTATTTTTTAAATTAATAAATACTATTTATTTATAACCTACTACTCTCTATATTTAATCCCAAAAATTAAGTAATAAATGAACATTCTTCTTAATCCATTTATTCATCTTATAATAATTACAACAAAAATACTAAATTACATTTAAATTATTTTTCTTTAATATTATCATCTAACTTAAAACCTTTTTAAATATCAAAAGAAATGGAAATACCTATAGACTTTTACTTTAATATATAATTTTACCCTTATATTTCTTAACAAATTCTTATAAAATTTATTTCTATCAAAGATTATATTATTATAGAAATAACTTAATTAATAGATTATTACCTATATTAATCTCATATTCTATCTTAATTTGAACATTTACACAACATTTTAATAAATTAAATAATATTACAAACTTAACTTTATATTCTTATAAATATACTTAAATTTTAAAATTATCTACTAATATATTCTTATATCATTTAACATATTTAAATATATTATTTATCTTATATATAATCTCTATTATAATATAAATTAAAAGATTTTATATAAATTTAATAATTAGCCTACCCTTATATCCCATAAATTTTAAAGATTAATTCCAATATAATCCATTACAAAAAATATCCCATTTATAAAAGATTTTTTTACCAATAATAAAATTATTAAGAAATGTATTATTAAATATAACACCTATTAAAATAACAAAAATAATATTATAACCATTTCCAATCTTAAATTTACCATATATAATAATATTATATAAAATATATAATCCTCCACCATTAATTTTAATTATAATAAATAAATTAAATAATTTATAAACTTACATTTTAATTATAAAAAATTCTAAAACATAATAAAAAAAATATTTATAATTAAAAAAAACTAAAAAATTATAACCATTATATATATATATTTCAAAAACATTATAATTTTTATTATAACCTTCTTATATAAATTTATTTTATTTTAATTATAATTTTTCACCAACATTCATTATCACCTAATAAATATAACATTCTTATTTATCTTTAATCTTAAAATAATTAAATAATTTTAATAATTATATTTTAAAGGATTTCTTATTAAATAAATTAATTTATATTTAATTATTATTTTTATTACCATTATCATCTATTATAACATATATTTTTTTACCATTTTTACACTTTTAATTTAATATACCTTTAATTTATTTAATAAAATATATACATTTTTTATCATCTTTATACAATATACCTTTTAAAATAACTTTTTTACTTCTATTATTATTATTATAAAACTTCTACTTATAATCTCTAATTTAATAACCTTTTTTATAATATATATAATAAAATCTATCTTTAATTTCAATTATATAACCATCCTCTTTAACTACATAAATTTTTTTATTATTACTCTAAAGATCTAAAATAATAACTTTTTATACAATAATTAAAATAAATTTACATATATCTAACAACACTATTTTAATATTATTAAATTTATTTCAAATAATATCTAAAATATTCAATTCATAAAATAATACAATAATACCTTACAATTTAATTATAACTACTAACATACCATAAATCTTACTTTCCACAACTATTTACACTACCATAATAATTCAATAAACTATTTCCTCCACCATTTCTTAAATAAATTATTTTAACATATGATTTTAATATATCTACCAAATATTAAAAACATATATATATAGGAAATATATTAATATTTTATAAATTTAAAATATATTACAATTTAAAATAAGAAATTTATAAAAACTATTATATATATATTTTATAAAATTAATTATAATCTTATTTTAATAAAATAAAAAAATTAAAAATATAATAATTAAATTAAATAATATATAATAAATATTAAAGATTTATATAATTACCTCTATAAAAATTAATTAATTAAACAAAATTTATTACATTTATTCAACAACCTACTAAAAATTTCCAACTAATTTAATTAATATTTTAATTACCTATAATTTATAAAATACCAAAATTACTTTCAATTAATCTTATATATTATATAATTTATCAAACACTATATTATTAACCCATATTAATTTAAAATATAATAAGAATATAACCTTATTCTTTATTTCATAATAAAGAAAATAATTAACTTCTGCTATTAAAATAATATCAAACCACATCCTTTTAACTTTTCACTTTTATTAAATTATATTAATAATTAAAAAACTTATCCAATTAAAATTAATTTAACCATTTGCAAATTAATTTTAAATAACTTAATACATTAAATTTAATATATTAATTTTACCTTTATCAACCACACTTTTACCCTTATTAAATTAATTAAACTTATATATTAATTAAATAAATTACATTTTTATACAATTTTAAAAAATTTAGAAATTATTATTTTATATATAATTATTAATTATACTCTATATTATATCAACCATAATATTCAAATATTTATTTATAATCAATATTATAACTTTTAAATTATAATTATTAATAAGGCTAATAAATAAGTTAATAACAATCCTGGAAAACTCTCCACTCTTATTTTCAAATATTATATTCAATTATAATAATATAATTAAATAATAAAAATTTTTAATAAAATAGAAATATATTTTTTTTAATTATTCTTAATATATAAATATTTAAAAATAATTAATTAAATTATTTACTTTAACAATTTACCAACATAAATAATTATTTATACATTTAAATAATTTTATTTAAAATTTAAGGTACTAATTATTATATAATAATTAAAACCTAAATAAATCTATATTAATAATAAATTAATTATATATTTTTTAAAAATTTATATTAAATTTATAATATGGATATTTATACTAAATCTAATCCTAGGCAATATACAATTCTGCCGGGCCAGGTGGTCCGTGCTCCCAGCAGGATCCACAGCCTCTCAGTCAAAAACGTTTGATAACGACCTTATCTTAGCGCAAATTAGTCTCTTGGCGCTAAGACCCTTATGCGGGTTGACCTTAAACTGCAGCTTTATGTGGGGATTGCATCTAAGGTACTATACTATAGTAGGTAGGTACTTCTTGATACAATTCGACTATCGTATTCGTAATTACATAGTGTATTAAGACTTGCTTTATGTTTACATGGGCAATTGATACTAAAGTGTTTACCAATTCCAATTTCTCTATGGACCTTTGTTGGGCTAGTAGTGGATTATAGATAATAGTCCAATTTAGCTGGAAGGATTAGACTTGGTTGATATTATCTTGCACTTCTTAATTCAGGTCTATTAGGTAGGTAGGTACCTAGGTACAATACCTTCTAAAGTATACATACAGGTACACTAGGTACTCAGTCAGGTACCCGATGGACAGATCCATTGCTTATGTCCCTGGATTATTATTGGTAAAATCGCAAGTTGGTCTCCTATTCCCAATTACTTGACACCTGCATCTATTTTTTATTTTTTATTTTTTATTTTTTTACCAGAACTTCAGCCCTATACAAGGTGATATTCTCTTTCAACTTTCTTAGTTGACAGGGATGATTCAAGCCGTAAGCATGGATATTATCCTGATTCTCCCTACATCCATTTAAAATCAGCGTCTAGCTCATGGATACGCAGTGTTCTTCTCCTTTTGGTCAATCACTTCCGGTGTCTTGGGTATTAGCCCAGCTTCTTCGTAACGCTATGGATTTCCTCCGGCAGCTCTTGAATGCCGGTGGCGGTTTCTTGCTAGCCGTGGTGGTTGTACGAATCATTACATTTGTATCCGAGTTTTGGCGTTGTAGAAGCCTCATGAAAAGGTTGAAAGAGCTGGGAAAGGTGAGCCTACTCCCTTCTCTACACAACGAAACCTATTCATAAATTAATATATTCGTAGCCAATGCCTGAACACAGCACTCTCTTAGGTCATATTCTTGCAGCCAAGACTGCAGCGGACGAGCTCCCACCAGGTGCGCATAGTACTTATATTCTTGATCGAATAGCTAGGAAACTTGATGGGAGAAACGGGCCACCAGCGTACTATTTTGATAGCTTCCCTGTGAGTGTTCCTATGCTTATGGTGAGGGATCCTTATATCTCCAACCAAGCACTCAATCATCCATGGGTCTCGGCGGAGAAGCCTAGCACCCTCAAAGAATGGTTTGCTCCTATCTCGGGAAAAGAAGGCGTAAACCTTTTCACTCAGAATGGCCAAGAATGGAAACACGATCATAATCTCTTCTTGCCCTTCTTCAACAATAGCAACCTTGACGCCACTGTGCCCGTAGTCATTGAACAGGTGCTTGTTTTCCGGGAACTTGTCCGAAAGGAAGCTCAGAAAGGACATTTATTTCGGCTTGAGCCGTTGGTGCTGTCACTTATGAACGACATCATTGGGCTTATAGTATTCAATGCCGAATTAGGAAATCAGACATCTGGCTCCCATCCTCTTTCCAAAACCATGCTCCGTCAACTTGGATTGAAATTTGGCGCAAATAACGTCATGGATAATATTGGTCAGCTTAACCCTTTCAGAATCTTCAGCATTTGGAATAATAGCCGCATCTTGAATCAGCACATTCGCAGTCAAGTTGCAAAGCGGGTCGACGTATTTCGCGATGCCAAGGCCCGTCACGAACAGTCGACGTTTAACTCAATCCTCGACCAAGCGCTGGAGACGTATTATTCTCAGCCAGGCCGAGATTTATCTGACTCTCTCGACAAACAATTCATGGATTCTCTATGCGCTCAGCTGCGCCTATTTTTCTTTGCTGGTTACGATTCCACCGCAAGCACAATGGTTACTAGCTGTTACTTGATTTGGAAGCATCCAGAAGTTTTGGCTAAGCTTCGCGCCGAACACGATAAAGTATTTGGGCGAAATGTTGCAGCGTGTCCGGGCATGATCATCGATAATCCATCAATTATCAATTCCCTTCCATATACTTTAGCCGTGATAAAAGAGGCACTGCGACTATTCCCTCCTGCAAACGGCATTAGAATGGGATGCAAGGATCTAGTCTTGAAAGATCGCGATGGTAATGAGTATCCCACCGATGGTTGTGCCGTCCAAACCAGCCACTTTAGCGTGCATCGGAATCCTCAATGCTGGCCGCGGCCACTCGAGTTCTTACCCGAACGATTCCTTGTAGAGCCAGACCATGAGCTCTACCCAGAGAAGGGCGCTTGGCGCGCTTTCGAGTACGGCATTCGTAATTGCACTGGTCAGGCTCTTGTTATGAAAGAGGTTAAAATTTTCCTCGCCATAATATGTAGAGAATTTGACTTCCAGGAATGCTATGACGAGGTTTATGCGGGAGAGAAACTAGACCTAACGATGGTGGATAATGAGAAAGCGTACCTAATAGAGCACGGTTCCGCACACCCGCGCGGCGAATTCCCATGCAGAGTATCTCTGAGCGGATATGTCGCCAAACAAGCGCAATGACGATGAACTCTCTAATTTCCAGAAGCAGTGCTTTCTACAGACGACATAGACACCCCATTTACAGTATACCAACTAGACAAAACTTTCCCATGATCGAGGATCGACTTATATTATGCTAATCCTTAACCCTTATCCAAAAACGTAGAATCTCGTACGCACTATCGCATTAACCGTGTGGGATAATATAGTGTAGTGTAATTTACACATACATGACACCAATACCCGAGTCAATATAAATATTCTTAACCCCCTATTTCAATCCTTCAGGTGTACTTCAGTTGGGACGAGAACGGGCTCTTCTCCAGAAGATGACTCTTCTTCCTCTTGTGCATCTCCGATTCTTTTGGAGCTAAAGATATATATATCAGTGTCTAGGCACTTAGTTAAATATAAGAAAACGAAGAAGCCACTCACTCTCTACGGTATAAAAGGATCGCGAAAATAAACCCAGCCCATAACAATACGTGGAATGTTAATGCGACAGGCCATCCGATGCGCCATCTTGGAGCACCGTTGGGCCCTGCGGTGGGGAAGAGTAAAAGGGGAACCCAAATGTTGAAAGAATAACCGAAGGTCATCATTGCACCCTAAAATCCCACTGGTTAGCTATTATGTTTCCTTTTCTCTTTCTTCGTCGTGGCTGCGGTCTTTATTTATACAACCACTTACTAGAATGAGAGCCCTTTCTTCTGAATCACCCTTCACGACCGTATTGACTGTCGAATATAGAACCGGGCTTAGACACCCTGATACACCGAACAAGTACCACGCGACAAATCTACATATTCGTGTTAGCAGACGAAACGAGTTCCAATCGGAGACAAAGACCGGTTACTGAAAGGGGTACATACTTCAAGGGTTTCGGAATATCCCAAATAATCATGCAAATTGATGAGAACACGATACATATTGTCGCACTGGTGTAAATAGTCCATGATGGATATATAGCAGCCAATGTAGTACCGAGCCAGGAGGCCACGATATTGATGGCGTATGTGACAGTAGGTAGTTGATTGATCTGAACAACGGAGAAATTTTGCTCCTTCAACCAGAGGTTCATATACGATTCTGGATAACCGGAGATTATCATGCAGCTGACGATAATTAGACTCATTACGAAAATACTCATCAAGTTCTTCACACAAGCTACTGCGAAGCCAGCAACTTACATATAACAGAATACAAAAACCCAAATATGCCAACGCCGGAGTGTACGCTTAAAGACATCAAGTCCTAGCTTCCCCGGCTTACGGATCTTAGCCCGGTCCAATCTGGCCTTCGCGAGCGCGATCTCATCGGTGGTAAAGTAGAATGGTTTCGGCGAGTCCGGTATTCCGGGAAAGACCAGGAACCCGGCTACAGCGATCGGAAGTGTAAATATACCATCGATTACGAAGAGCCACCTTGATATTTGACGGCGATACTTAGCCTTCCAGGATCGATAGGGAATTAAAATGAGGGGAGTTTGATAATGTCTTACCTCCACCCGGGCATGCCGCCTACGCCAGACAGATTTGTGTATGCCGCTGCTTGTAAATACCCGCTAACCATGGTGCCCAAAGGATTACATATGAACCAAGTTCCGGCCCGTTTAAATAATTCGGGGCCGCTATACCATGACCCTTGGAGTTGTGTTAGCCAGAAGTTCCAGGGGCCGAAAGATGTAAAGAGGAAGTATATAGTATACCCAAGATAAAGTGCGTTCCGGCGAATACTGGAGCCTCTAACATGCCTACTAAAAAGCGACACGCATAGAGTTGGTGAACACTTGTGACTCGACTCTGCGCGAAAGTGCAGATACCCCAAAGTATTTCGAGACTCGGTAACAACCAGCGTGCTCTACAGCTATTAGCCTCCTTCTAACTTTGCTGATATGCGGGAATATTCCTAGAGCAATTACTCACAGTTGAGGTCGCGACATGAGCAACATGCCGGGAATTTGAAATATCACATAAGCAACATAGTAGCATACGTTAAAATAATTGAGCTCATTGCCGTACAGTCCGAATTCCTCCTTAAGACCACTAACGTAGGCATTGCTGATGTTCGTTTGGTCTTTAAGGTATTTCTGGTAAGTCTACGTACCCAAGGCACACAAAAGGGGTATTTGAGCAATGATGGGGACTAACCTAAGAATTTAACAAAAACTGAAAACTGTTAGATCAAGATATCATAAAGGTAGGAGGTGCACCTACAGCATAGGCAGGCAAATATCAAGATGGATAGGTCAAGCTTGAATAAAAGCCTATAGATCGTTAATACTAATATTTCAACAGGATTTCTGCCATGGATAAACTTACTTCCTTTCTGCTGCAGGATAATGAGAGGGGTACCAATTGAAAATCTCCTTGATAAGGCCGTATAGGGAATGCCCCTGGCGTTGCTTTGCTACTGTCATTGTAGCGACAAGCTGAATAAAACCGTTTGGACCTCACCAAAGGATAGATCAGCACATCGAGTTGCACGAGGATGAATATGGGACTCGCTACTCTATAAATGGAAGTCATAGCTGATAGGCACATGTTTTTATTTTAAGGCAATATTTCACATTTATAATTTACGTGATAAAACAAGCTTAGCTTGAAGACTTAAGGAACGTCCCCGGTGTAATATTACCAAGGAGATAAGTGTAGTCTAATGTTAATAATATTCTGATTTAACGGACTATCTCCGCTGTGTCCTCATAGTGTTACATTGCTTGCGAGGGGGGTTACGATGGTGTGCGATGGCGTGCTCGCCATATGCTTTGAAGTATGTGTAGATTACTACCGTACTAACGTCTTCGATATCGCGGACATGCGTACTTCTCCATATCCCCGCATACATAATATCTTCCCCAAGTTGCGCCATACTCAGATATCGCGTCGATTGGTAGATGTATAGTTTATCAATAGACAGTAACCCCCACCAACCTTTTGGGGTACGAAGCTTCCATTTAACCAGTTAAGACTACGAGAAACGAATTGTAAAGGATATGGATAAGAGATTTAATACGGATGCGTTGAGTTAACCGACCGGTAAGTGTATATAAAATGTAGGCATACCCCGCGCGTTGACTCTCACTTGAGCCTGCCGCAGTCGAGAGTTGATATTCGTATTTATAATCAACATTCAAAATGCCGGGACGTATAGTCGATCGTTATGAACATGTGCCTGTGACACAAGAAGACCGTAAGCCCAGAGACCACATTATATATCACATTTCTAGTCAATAACCGGCTCGCTATAGTTGACTGGGCCGACCTTATTACCTTAGACTTAAGTCTATATGAGCAACCGGGAGGGAAGGAAGAGCTCGTGAAGCAGCTTGACCATGCGGTCCGAAATGTTGGTGCGTTAGAAACTATTAACCAGCAACCCTGATAATGCTGGATCTGACTTGATCGTGCCAGGATTCTTCTATGTGAAGAATTTCAACATATCTCAAGAAGAAGTTGACCGACAATTCGCTCTTGGACGAGAGTTCTACTCGCTTCCTCTGGAGGAGAAATTGAAGTATCACAGCAAGCAGGACCTTGAAAGTGGTGAATATAATGGGTACAGACCAGCAGGCCACCGAGTGTAAGTGACAGGATTAGTCCTCTGCTGTGGGCATGTGGGGGTATGTTGGCTAATGAGTCGTTCTCACAGCCTCGGAAATGGGGTGAAGGATAACGTTCAAGTTTATAACATACCCAAGTTTGATGGCTTCCACCAACGCAAACAGCCCGCCGTTCTCCAGGATAATATCAAAGAGATTGAAACATTCTCAAGGGTAAGTGAAGAGCAAGTATCTTTCCATAGACATGCACTTACCCTATAGCGATAGAAATGCCACGAAGAAGTTGTCGTGAAGCTTCTGCGTCTCTTCGCGATTCTGCTTGAGCTCCCCGACGAGGACCAGTTAGTGCGGGACCATCTATACGACGTTAGGGGAGAAGACCATTTACGATACATGCATTACGCGGCGCGCAGCCCTGAAGACAACAACAAGGTAGCGAACCTGTACAGTCCAGGGCACACAGATCTCGGCACCGTCACTCTCTTGTTCAGACAGCCGGTAGCTGCGCTCCAAATCTTGAACTCAGCTGGGCAGTGGAAATGGGTGAAGCCACAAGACGGCACTATCACGATCAACACCTGCGACGCGCTAACCGCTCTAACGGGAGGCCTGATCAAGTCTAGCGTGCACCGAGTGCACGCGCCGCCTGCGGATCAAGCACACATCGACCGCCTAGGCGTGCTGTACTTTGCGCGTCCGAACAACCATGTCGTACTAGATCCTATCGCGAATAGCCCTTTGCTGAACCGACTTGGGTTGACCAGCAATGCATTTACGGAGTTAGGACAGCATCTGACGACGGAGCAGTGGGTTAAAGTGCGACAAACACAACAACAGCGACCCCGCGTCAGCGCCAAGATCTATACGGATGGCAAATACGTATACGAGAAGAAGGACTTGGAGATATTGCCCGGATTGCATGCAGTAGTCCATAACTGATAGGAATTAGTTGCTCGTCTAGCGTTACTGATACTCGCGATGAATTAAATTGAGAATAATAAGTCTTGTGTTGAAAAATACCAGCGCTGAAGCCTTTTAGCCACTAAACCTTCACTACCTCTCCTGGAGACTGGTTGCGATACGATGAATATGGTAAATGCATATAATTACCCATGTAAATGGCCAATGGTAATTCGTTAAGTTGCTTCATATAAGAATTTTCCATGCCGCATATATCACAAGTATACCTAGGTAGACAAGTAGGTAGGTATCCATCAAACAAAAATGCAGGAGATTTTGATCGAGTGATCGCGCGTGAAACCCATTCCGAATAAAAATACTGCTCAAACCCAAGAAACACCACCCACACATGCGAACCGAAAACCAGCCCCTTTTTCATTAAACCCCAACCTCGTTAATTCGCCTCGTTATAAATGCACCCCTATGCCTAGCTGACGATATTCAACTTCTGCAACTTCTCCTTGACACCCTCCTGCGGCCACGACCAATCGCTCAGGAATTGAGGATCGACACCGTATTCGAACGAGTAGTTTGCAGCGGCGACCTGTTGGCCTTTGAGCGCGTCGCGTGCGGTGGCACCGCGGTTGCCGAGTTGGGGCATGCGGTCGATGGCATCCATAGCTAGACTGAAACGATCTGTCTGGTTGCGGATGGCGAGTTCGAGTGGTGTATCGATGTTGCCCTTCTCCTTGTAGCCTCGGACGTGGATATTGGCGCTGCCGGGTCGCTTATATGTTAGACGATGGACGAGCCAGGGGTAAGAGTGGAAGTTGAAGATGATGGGCTTGTTTTCCGTGAATAGGGCGACCCATTCTTTATCTGTAAGGCCATGCGGGTGGTCGGTGTGGTGGATCAACTTGAAGAGATCGACTACGTTGACGCAGCGGACCTTGAGATCGGGGAAGTGCTGCAGGAGGAGATCGATGGCAGCTAGAGACTCGTTGGTGGAGACGTCACCACAACTAGCCATGATGAGATCGGGCTCTTCACCTGCATCTGTGGAGAACTGGGGCCAGATGCCGATACCCTTCGTGCAGTGCTGGATGGCTTGTTCCATCGTGAGGTATTGAATGTGGGGCTGCTTGTCAGCAACTACTACGTTCACGTAATTTTGTGAGCGGAAGCAGTGATCCATGACGGAGAGAAGACAGTTTCCGTCAGGTGGGAGGTAGATGCGGACGACTTCGGGACTCTTGTTGCAGATTACATCGAGGAAACCAGGATCTTGGTGAGTGAAGCCGTTGTGGTCTTGCCTCCAGACGACGGCAGTCAGGAGAATGTTTAGAGAGGGGACTTTGACGCGCCACTCAACTTCCAAGCATTTCTCAATCCACTTGCAGTGCTATGAAGAGTGTTAGTACCTAGCTATCAAACAAGGGGCGTCGTATGAGTAGACATACCTGGTTTACCATGGAGTCGATAACATGGATGAAAGGTTCATAGCTGTTCAGCATACCGTGCCTACCACTGAGGATATATCCTTCTAGCCAACCTTCGCAAGTATGCTCAGATAAGATCTCCATAACTCGTCCAAAGGGAGACAAATTTCCGCCATCCTCATCCTCTTCGAAGTACTCGCCCATCCATACCTTCTTGCCGGCTTCGTATACTGCCGCTAATTTATTAGACTCGGTCTCGTCGGGACCCATAAGACGGAAGTTGTTCGGGTTGTTCCTGATGATATCACGTAGGAATTTGGCGAAGTTAGCCATACTACCTTCAACAGTGGCGCCAGGTTTGTCCACGTTGATGGCATAATCTCTAAAGTCGGGCATCTTAAGCGGTATCGCTAATAAGCCACCATTAGCAACAGGGTTCGCGCTCATACGCCTGTTACCCGTAGGGCACAGGGCCTTAAGTTCAGGAGATATTCTGCCCTCTTTACCAAAGAGGCGCTCGGGTTCGTAACCACGCATCCATTCTTCGAGGACCTTAAGATCCGCCGGGTTTGTGGTAGTGCCGGTGATGGGTACCTGGTGAGAACGCCAGAAGCCGCTAAGGTAGTGACCGTTAACTTTACGTGGCGCGGTCCAACCTTTCGGTGTGCGCAAGACGATCATGGGCCACCGGGGACGGAAGGGCTTGCCCGAGTCGCGAGCCTCTTTCTGGTATTGGCGGATTTCCTGGACACAGCGTTCGAGCGTCGCGGCCATTGCCTGGTGCATCGATTCAATCTCTTCGCCTTCAACAAAGTATGGCTGCCAGCCATATCCGTAAAAGAGTTGTTCGATCTCCTTATGCGAAATTCGAGCAAGAACAGTAGGATTGTTGATCTTGTAGCCATTCAGGTGGAGCACTGGGAGGACAGCACCATCACAAATGGGATTCAAGAATTTGGTACTGTGCCAAGCTGTAGCCAATGGGCCAGTCTCAGCTTCGCCATCGCCAACCATAGTCAAAGTGATCAAGTTGGGGTTATCAAAAACGGTACCGAAGGCATGGGAGATGGAATAACCAAGCTCGCCACCCTCGTGAATACTACCGGGGGTCTCGGGTGTGGCATGTGATCCTACACCTCCCGGAAAACTGAACTGCTTGAAGAAGACCTGCATGCCTTCAGGGTCCTCGGTCTTCTGGGGGTATACTTCGGAGTAAGTACCCTCTAGGTAAGCCTGCGAGATGACGGCGGGAGCGCCGTGGCCCGGGCCGGAGACGAAGAGAGCATCAAGATCGTACTTTTTGATTAATCGGTTGAAATGCATGTATGTGAAAATCTGGCCGGGGGCAGATCCGAAGTGTCCCAGCTGACGGCCTTTGATATGCTCGACTTTTAGGGGTTCTTGGAGAAGAGGATTCTCTTTTAGATAGATCATGCCGAGACTAAGATATAAGCTGGCTTTGAAAAAGTCGTTGTATTTTTCGATTTCTTTCCTGGATAGAGGCTCGCCCTTGATCGTGGAGCGAGCCTTACCGAACGGCCGGATCTCATCGATCTCGGCTTGGTGGGTATCTGTCATTTCGTTTTTTGTTGTCTTCGAATTATAAGTATATTTAGTAAGAATAGCACTTTTTTGGTCAAAAGGCACTTGGACGAAGCTTGAGTCTCAGTAGTGAATTTCCCGAGTAACCCGAGCTATTTTATCCTTATATAAAGAAGT
Organism: Daldinia sp. FL1419; assembly: GCA_025201765.1. NCBI lineage: Eukaryota > Fungi > Ascomycota > Sordariomycetes > Xylariales > Hypoxylaceae > Daldinia > Daldinia sp. FL1419. The sequence continues at coordinate 72,947 of MU623395.1, forward strand.
AGTGTTGTGATAATGGTCTCTTAGTGGGCTGGAGAAGATGGCGCTGACGATGGCGATTACTTATAAAAGAATACTCTAACCTAGAGGTGTTGATAATTATTTGGAACTACTACTCTAGGATGCCAATTGGGTCCTCCGGGTCCGCAATGTCTGTAACGTCCGCAAAAAGTCGCATGGGCGGTTGATTCATGTGAGTGATTCTACTTGGACTGGATGCATGTGCATACTATCATTGGACTCGGTGGGAAGCGAATCCAGAGTACCGGGTATGTAACCGAGGGGCGAGTAACGTGCAATTATGACATTATAGCGTGGTAATAGGCTGATGGACGGTATAGTGAGCAGGTTCTTAGGTCCTTCTAGGCGACAAGAACAGTGGCTGATGGGCAAAGTTGCATGCGGAGAGCGGCATCTTAGTGGTTGATTCAGTATGATGGGTCGACGATGGGCTGATTTCGATTCCCTAAATCCCATTTACGTCATACACTTCTTTTTAACCCTCTTCCATGATGCCCGTGAAGCCCGTGGTTTTGGAGACGACCTCTCGTTTATGCAATGCACCTTTTCTTCTTCTTTATCAATTGTAATCCCTACAAGCCGACTCTCCGGATCCCCCCTCTACGGTCTCCATTTTGTCTTATTTTACTTTATTCCTACGTGCCATCATCCAACCATATTAGACCCCCAGAACCACCCAAGGGTCTAGAAGGGTACGGGTCTTGCACATCTAGGTCCTGATCGGCTCGATCTCTAAGCATGGCTTAGAGCTTTTTAGGGGGGGTATAAGAATATGCATACGCTAAAAATTTATTTTTTAAATACGCTATACCTATTTTGGTAGGAGGGCTTAGAGAATTGGCTCTAAACCCCTGTCTCTCATGTACCGTGCCAAGAGCGGCAGTATGCTAGGCCTAAAGAGGCTAGCGGACCCTCAAATTACTTGTTTAGGAAGGAGGCTTACAGAAGAAATAAGCCCATCTCAAAACCAAGGGGTTAGAGAAAAATAAGGGTATGCTTAGAGATTATATTGAATAGAATCAACGATTTTTCAACGAAATAAGCCGAAACGAAGAGGCTTTTGTATTTGCTACTATTCAGGCACTCAGGGAAACGAAAATGGGCTATCGATTACACCCAAAACCCGCCAGGAAGTCCTGAAATAGCTAGAAAACTCGCTAACAAGCTACATAACGGCTCAGAATCCAAGCTTTTTGACCTGATCAGGATGTCTAAGGAGGTGTTTAATAATCTATTGACGTGGCTAAAGTGTAATTGTGGTTTAATAAGAGGCTCTCGTTATATCAAATTGAGATCTGAATACCTAGAGACCTGAATACCTAGAGATCTGAATACTTGAATACTTGGAGATTCTGAAGGCGGTCACTTAAAAAGGCTAAACGCATGGCAACTGGAGAAATTTGGTACAATGCAGCTCCACCTAATTTATATGGGCCTTAGATGTATTTCTATTTTCTCTAAGCCATGCTTAGAGAATCGAGCCGATCAGGCCCCTAGTTCCTAACATTCCCATCTAGATTCCCATCGTCGATCATGTCTAGGGAATAGGGAATACACGTAGCTCAAATACATACCAATTCTGCGAGTATCAGCCGACTTGAATGATCCGACGAGGATTAATAATATGTTATTATGCCTGTCTGGACTAGCATTTATGAATAACTTCGAGTCCCAAACATCGGATGTAGGAGATCTGCGGTCTTCTACTTCCAGGTGACTTCGACATACGAAATATTAGGGATAAACTCTTTTTCTACAACTCGCGGGCCGACTTACTACTGTATCATTGCCTAGAAATAAGCATCAAAGGCGAGGCGCCGATCAGCAATTCAACGTACGACCCAAGAAAATACTTGTATTGATTTGAACTCCTGTATAGGATCTCGTGTCGAATGCTGGGCGTACTCGACTTGTTGCAAAATTTGTTTGTTCCCGTGAATACTTCTTTTCGGAATGGTCTATTAACAATCCGCGCTTGATTCTCTTTCCGCGATCTTTCTTTATCTTGCCCTGCTTGCCTATCTTCAAATTTATTACCTAGTAGTTATCTAGACAGCACTAATATGTTTTTTGAGTCCTCGGCACGGATACACCTACTATCAACGCGTCGATAATCCTGGGCGAATGATAAGATTTTGCCATGGCCCAAAGACGCTCTAGATCCATTTACAGTCTAGAGTCTTACGTGGTCGGCCGGCGCCGCTGCACCATATCCGCTTCTAGATCGGTTTGAAGCGCCAAGTGCCGATTCATCATGAGCAGGAACAAAGAACGGCGGAACATGGATTGGAGTGGAGGTAAAGTAACTTCTTTGTCCTATAATCAATATTCTCTTACCTTTAGATTACGAGCATTCCAATGTTTTTCACAATGATTAAAACGTCTTGGTAGGATGCAAATAGGTCAGATTTTAGAGTACGAATTACTCATGATCTTCACTTTACACTGTGCAGACTAAACGAAAACAGTCTCTTCGTGCGGTACGAGTACCTATTTTACATGTGAATCGTAATTTCATTAGCCAGATTTAAATAAATTATAGATGAATATGTAAGAATAAATTAATATCGAATTAAATTTATTTAAGGGGATTCGGGGGTACAATAAACCTTACAAATAATATAAATACCTGATCGCCTACTTATCAATCATTGATTCGGCCTTACTGTTTGATTTGGCTACTCGGGAGTGGGATAGTGTTTCTAGAAGTATCGTTCTAAACACTGAAATTTATTAAAGTTATACTCCGAGATTTGTTACTCGGGTGGTTTTTCTTTGAAGATAAGAATAGGTATTTCCATCAAAATTGTACCAAGCTTTATACTCGAGCTCCGAGTTACACAAAAGGATAAATTGACCTACCAACGAATAATCCAAAGAAATGTTAAACATCCCCGCGATGCATAATATTTATTTTCACCAAATTTCCATGTTAATCTAGTAGATCAACTAGGTAAAGAGTTAGGAGGACGGTATAATCACGATAGGCTAAGAAAGGGAAGCATAGCCAAAGTGCCTAAGCTTTTGTAACAAGTAAATATTATATTTTTATAGTTAATACTAATTACGAAAGTTTTAATTGCAATATTCGAGATCTATATTCCATTGACTTGGCCAACTCCTTGGTTACCTACCTACCTAGGTAGGTAGCTTTTCCCGACATACTTATACTATAATGGGAGAATCGCTCATTGGGATCTTATGGAGATAATATCAAGCTCATATTTGAATAAAGTGTCCTACGATGATAGGACGAGAAATACTAGAGACCTGAAGCTCAGAGATAAGCCAGATATATGTGTAAGTCATATGCCCCTTTTTAATTCCACCAAATTTAGCAGAAATTAAAATTACATATTGACCTAGTTAGGCTCAACTTAACTTATTAGTTTTGAAGATATATTTGCTTAGTTGCTGCCTAGTAGGCAGAGCTCTAGTTCCACCAAAAATTCTACCCACTTCAACTTATCACAACTAATCTCTTCCATCCCGAACACATTCTTCATTCTTCTATTCCTTAATTTCAAAACATCCAAATGCACGCCTAGCTTGCGTATAGTATAATATTTCCATTATGGAAAATTGGCCTCAAGAGCTCTATGACAATGTCGCTTCCTTTTATTTACGAGGAATATTTCAGAATAATCCAGCTTTTCTGACACTCGCAACTGTGTGCCGCAAGTTTCAAAACTCTGTTGAAAGTTATACTTTTCAGAGCCTACTTATTGACTCTACTGAGTCGAAGTTAAATGACTTGGAGCGGATTTTAACCCCGCGACGCCGCAAATATTTGCAAAGTCTTGCGATTAAGATGGTCTTACCGCCTTACCCTATCGAGTGCATCACTGAGTTTGAAACAGATCAGGATCGCAGGGCCAATAACGAGATTGTCACTGCAGGGTTAAGGAGAGTATTTTGTCTAATCGCGAGTCTCTATGGCCAAGATGAGGATATAATCCCAATGCTTCATTTAACAATCATAGCGCCAGCTTCATCCTCCGACAAAGGAGTAAGACCGTTCTTACCCAAGGCTTCTGCTGATGATCGGATCCGAATTAGACCAGATCTGAATTGGCAACGTTATCAATTTTCGCTGATTGATCTCTCATCTGATTTGTCCGACTTCCCAGACCTACCCTGTGTTCAAAAGTTCTCAATCTGCGACGGGCGTCGCAATTGGAATCCCCGAGTAGCAATGCTCCTCTCTACTAAGATGTCAAAAGCTAGTATGATCAACTGGTTTCTGGATCGTCGAGAGGATGATTGGGGCCGATACTACGGCATGGAGCGAAAATATCGGGATGATCTAGTCAAGAGTATCATGTCGGCAGATTTTCCAAGATCTACCACGAGGTTCTGTTATCATATCGCTATTCCGTGGGCTCATAACCGACAGAAGTTCCTACCTCAGTTTGTTGCTTCAGGAGAAAATGATCCTGTTAGCAGTGCATTACGACATCTTACTAGAAACTGCACAAATATCCATATCGTAGGTCCTGTGCATTCCACGTTTTTCGATCCTCTGACCGGTATACGGGATGGAGATCAGCAGTGCTGGAAAGATGTAAGGGTCTTTAAAACAACGCTCTTCATGAGGAGCCCGGAAGGGAAATGGTACTTCAAGCTCAAAGATGGGGTAACTGAGGACTCAAGTTTTTCGATTCCACTTGGCGACCAACTTCCGCCGGGTTATGGAGACACGAAGGAGGAGTTGGAAAAATGCGAAGAATATTACTACCGACATATGATCCTGCCGAAAATACGCGACGAACCCGAAAGAGTTATCCCGGATAGTATCGAACTGAACGCTTTGTTCGCGGTCTTTGCGCGAGCGTGTTGTCGCTTGCCGGTACTCAAAGAAGCTTCTATAGAGGTAGTGTGTTCAGGAATAGAGACCTGGCAATACGAGGTGGGCTGTCTAGCACCGGGGACGCCGTTTCCAAAAGGCAAGAAAATGCACAAGCATGATACGAACTCGTGGAGGGTTTATTTTCTACTGCACCAGTGGAAACCCTCTGAAGCTACAATTGAGGAACTCAAAATGATCGGAAGGTCAAGAACTGGATGCGATCCGGTATTCTTATGGGGGGTCGGGGACTGAGTGGCTTTTCCAGCCGAGCATGAGTATTGTTGCATTGGATTTGTCTTCCATTAGATATTTCTTGCCACATTGGGTTACTACTGGTCCCCGTGTCTATAAATGATCTTGATGCTACTACTGTTCCATGCAAGTAAACGTCAGGATCTCTTGGATAGGTACCATGCCTCCGGTCAGTGGCTATCTACAGTTCTTATACATAGACCCGTAGGTTATCCTCAGGCAGAATCGCGCAAAGATCGTCAAGGTGAATTATTTTAAGGTCGTTGCTTAATGTACCTCTAAGAAATATACGTAGTACTGTTAGCCTTTCTATGGCTCCGGCATTTCCTCTATTCTATTTTGAATACGCTAGCATCGAAGCATGTCCCGCTCAACTTACCATTACTTCCGTAAGTGAGCGATGATCAATGCTCGTCTGTAACCCCACTGCTTCTTGGCTTCCCTCAGAAAGTCGGACATCCGGAATAGGAAGACGAAAGTCCAGAAGCGGGTATTCATTAAAAAGATGAATTGATTTTGAGGGCGTTATGAAATAGACCCCGTTTTAATATATTTACTCTATATCCATATATAAATCTCCCAGCATGAATAAATATGAAGACAGCCAGCCGCCTGAAATCCTGTGAGGAGTACAGGCCTCTAACCTAGAAGCTCATTCATCGCTTCATGTAAGTGCTGAACTCGTGGTTCATTCTGGCTAACCATAAATGATCACGGACCTACTAGATTCGAACGTGGTGGGAAGATATAATGGTCTTTTCCATAATCTTAGCCCTGTCGTGTGCCATCATCTTACCAAATGCAGACGAAATTTCGACGTAGTAAGCTCCGTCGTGTTCCTGACTTCAGCCGCTTCAGTCTAAATAGATGTAACCATACGGATCCAGGTAGGCCGGGGTACATTTACCATTGCGTAGACAGACGTGTGGGGACCAATCAGCACTCGGGTAATTTACTCCTTTCTATTACCAAAAACTTGGTTCGCTCCTTTTCACGCTCCGCTACCTCGTGATAACGACAACTGCCGATATCAATAGTAGACAGGCGATGTATGGCGCTTGTGGCGGTTAATGAGGGCGGATGGAGTGCTCGAAATGGTTGCTAGTACGACGATGTCAAGATATATAAGGCGCTTACTCGCTTACTAGAGAGTCCGCAGTAGCTCAAGCACACCCATAGGTTAACTCGCATATTTGTATTACCAAGTAAGAAACTCACGATGGGTTTTATTTCTCGAATCATTATAGTCGCGGCGGCCCTTGCAAGCCATGGCTTCACAGCTCCGGTCTCAGCTAGCGCAAAGTACTGCGACGAGCCTACTGGTGTCTGCTATTCTGAAATATCGATTGGAGTAGCTCCTATCACTTGGCGTATCGCGATACCAGCTGTGCAAGAGGGTCCCTTTGATATACTCCTCCAAATAGTTGCGCCGAAGTCCGTCGGCTGGGCAGGAATCGCCTGGGGAGGCGGCATGCTCTATAATCCCATCTCGCTGGGCTGGGCAAACGGAAATAACACTGTTGGAGCAGCTCGATTCGCGACGTAAGTAGAGTTCGATTAAAGAAGGGATAAAACTAATGTTTGCTTCAGGGCCCACGTCCAGCCGGAGATATATGAACCAGCAAACCACACTGTACTTCAGGGGTCAACGGTGAATGCAACTCACTGGACTCTGACTACCCTCTGCCAGGGATGTAGTACGTGGGTTCACAACGGAGGTGCGAAGGAGGTACTGGATCCCGGCGCATCAGCTGCGAGCTTCGCATTCGCCGCGTCCGCCGTACCTCCGATTGATCCCACCGATCCTTTATCCCCTATCGGCATCCACTCCGAGCACGGAATTTTCACATTAGATTTAGCGGCTGCTAAATCTGAGCAATTCAACTCTTGGGTTGAGAAATTGGGTGTAAAGCGCTAACTTTGAAGCTTTTCGGGTTGTATGATTGAGATACACAGTAGATGTGGGTTGTGACGATAAGACCGGTGCTGCTTGTATGTATATTCCTGCTCATGCAAATTACATATAGATGATATTACGGCTGATCTTCATTTTGAAACTTCCAATACCCGTTCTCTAAAGGATTCGGAGCGATATCATCGTGTTGACTATTTCTGTGCTCATAAAAAGGGGATTGCTGTGTGCCATCTTAGCAACAGCTATATTGCTATTAAAGTCAACATAGGTAGTCGTGCTACACGAACTCTACCATCACGAATTAATAATAGAAGCTTGGGTATTTCGTTAGTGATTTATTTATTTTTAAAAAAGAGAACCTTTTCGTAGGGTCGTAATTTATGCGTCCCCGAGTATCATGCAGCAACATAACACAACCGGCTACGGATTGAATTGAAAAAAATCCTGAAATTACTTCTAGATTCTTCGTATCCTCGGGGACGCATGGTGTCAACACACCATAATGACATGAGATAGCGATCTTATACTGAAGCTTTTCTATGAAAGTTTAGGTTCATGCAATCAACTCTAAAACTTGCATGGAAGTTAACTTTAGTAGTATGTATAAGAGGTTCGTATTATGCTGTCGGTCCCATTGATCTTGAATGCTAGCTGGGCATTGGAGACGTATTTCAGAACGGGATTGATACCTGGCTGGTCACAATTCGATTGAAAACTTGGCGTTTTGTTACCTGTTGTTATATTTATAATTCCTAAAAAATTTTATTTTTTATTTTTTTTCAAAAGTAGAGCGGGCAATTCAGCTAGTTATCAAATTAGAAAGTAAGGCTTCATCTATCAAATGTCTATAGTGGGTATATCGAGAGAATGAAGCCAAGGGTACCATGATGCTCAATACCCAATTGACCAGGGGTTATATAGCCCGATAGGTTAGTGAATAAAGCTTTGTGGGTTTAATTAGTTTCGTCTCTAATGACTACCCCTTTATCGTTCATTTAAGTCAGGACGGCATCAATGCACAGGTGAAGGGAACTAAGGCTAGCTTATTTATGCCGCGTCTTTAGTGTCTCTACATGTTTGGCGTGTAAAAGAGGTAACTAATATACAGAATACACACTATAGTCCCAACCCAATACGGCACACATTTTTTAAAGTCAAAAACAGTTTTTTCTTTTTTCGCGAAACGAGCGTGGCTTGTATGTACATGATACCCATATACCTTTGAAAATGCTATCAGCAAGTACTATGTACACGAAAAAGTGATATATACAATTGCGGAGATTCATAGCTTGATGCTGCTGCTATGAGATGTTTCTTAGATGGTAATATATGTAAGGATACTGTCTCCAGGTTCCTACAAGTCCCATCATCAGTGGAATCCCCTTAAGAGGAGAATCCACCGACGGTGAGCTGAAGGACCTGAGGCTGCAATCCGGCGACGACACCAGCTTGGTTTTCGCCATCTGGATTAACGTCGTCGTACGAGAAGGTATAGCCCTTGCCGTCAATCTCGTGCGCATGGAGGATGCGGGAGTAGTGGTTGGTCGGGTCCACTGTGTAGTATTTATCGCTGGCGAGCGAAGGCTGCACGTTGCCACCGTCAAGGAGTAGAGTTGTGCGGAAGAATGCAGCACACAGGCGAGGAACAATAGCCCTGTGGACGTCGTTGTCAGGTTCTTGGATACCGAAAGGACCCGAGTTGCAACCCCAGATGTCAGCGACAGTGGGCCTGGGGTATCCGCGGTTGTCTCCGGCGCAGGTGAGTTCATCGCCGTTGACACGGCAAGCAACGTTTCCAGCGGCAGCTTGAGTGTTGATGGTGAGATCCTCGTTGGAGTACTTCTGCCAGACCTGCTCAATGTAGTCATCGTAGTAGTCGGCCTGAGCGGTGGGGTCGATGGACTGGTATAGGTTCGGTGCGAGAATACGTAGTGGCTTGCCGCTGGCGTCGGTGACACACAGCTTGTCCCAGGGTTGACCGTCCTTCGCCGCCTGGTCCTTCAATTCCTGGCAGATAGTGGCGAGAGCATCCTGACCGAGACCCTTCACTTCTTGGGTCTCACCACTGCCAAGGGTCAAAGTCATGCCCGTGACTAGACCGACGAAATCGACGAACGAGATGTTGGCGTAGATACCGCCCTCCTCAGTGTTGGTGAGTTCGACGAAGCCCCAGTTGACGGCCGCTGACGGATCCGAAGGGTTAGCAGCGGAGGGTTCGACAAGTTGAGACGTTCCATCGGCGGCGGCAACAGTGAAGAATTGAAGTTCACCTTCGGCGATCCAAATACGGCCGGAGCTGATATAGTCTGGTAGAGTGTACTCGGTTGTCTCTCCCTGGGCTTTCATGGGGAGGGCGACGTTACCACTGATAGGTATTGGCACCCCGCTACCAGCGGCGTCTGGGTGATACCAAGTACCGTCGGCCGAAAGCATGACAACGGAGCCGGAAGGGTCGTTACCGGTTACGTAGACGTTTAGCTGTCCTCCTCCGAAGTTATTGACAAGAGAGATCTTGAGCGGGTTATATTCTTTAATAGTCATGTTTTGGGGAGTGAAGGTAGTGTTAACAGTGTTCTCTTTAGTAATCACCAAATCTCCTTTATCCCCTGGGGTTACAACTATAGGCATAGGTGCCGCGATAGTTTGGGCAATGAATGCCGTAGCGGAGGCTACAGCCAAGTTGAAAAAAGCACGCATGATGGATGTACTCTGACGTCCGGCGAAAAACAGAGTTATCTTCGAGAATGATCGTTTAGTAATAAGGAGTGTATGCACGTCGAGCTAAGGAATGGACGCCTATTGCCTATGGCTTCAGCGAGAAGAGAGTGAACAGTTCAAAAAGAGAACCGAAAATCCGTGTTGAACACTTACGGAGTCATACTACGGAGGAGAGCATAAGGCCAGGAGCCGGGCCCGTGAAGAATTATATACGTAACGATGTCCTAATGGTTAGTGATGCCTCTTAACTTACAAGAAACGTTACGATCCTCTTGTTACTTAGTTACATCCGACCTATAGGCCTCACACGGACCAAGATGTGCGCATAGCACCTAGATGACCTTCCCTTTCCGGCCAGAGAGGATCTCTGAATGGCCCTGAAACTAGCCACATGGAGAGGCAATGCTGCAAGTAAGGCGAGATGGCTTTTTGGTGCACATAGTAAGGTTTATCCAACATATGCACTAGACTAGGGCTTTATTTCCGAAGGATGTGTAGGGGGCCAGGGGGGATCTGGAGGTTGTTCCAAAGTTGGAGAAAAAGAGATGCCCGGGAGCTAGGATCTGAACTTTTAGCCCGCAGAACCTCCGTAGAAGCGCCTCTCTCTAACACTTTACCTTCCCTTAATTACCAAAGCCAATTTCCAAACCGGTACTCAACCAATTGGAAGCCCAACTTGCCCACTATGAGTATTTGCATGAACGAGCCCACTCCAACACCTCCTACAGACATAAACCTCCTGATTGGAAGCATGTGATATAACGATGGCCTTTGCGATGAGTTTCGAAGCAGTCGAATAAATAAATAAATAAATAATCTATCATATAGGACTTAGTTCTTCCAATTCCAATCTACACTCACGGAATCCTTTTACCGATCGTAGAATTGGAATTTTGCAGGGTTATGTTCGGTAGTACGACGACTCCTACTTCGATGCGTTGATATAGAAGCTTCTAACTATAATATCTATTCCCTGGCTGGACATACATACATACCTACCTAGGTACCTACCTGGTGCTCCAACAAGTCCCTATCCCTTCGATCTTGGAAACAGAGTTATCCCGTCGACGTGCATCTCTTAGCTCTGTAACTTACTGAAAAAAGCAGCCGTCTTAATTGCAACCGTAGCGGTCTTGCCGCCTAGGTAAACTAATGCACTCTGAATAACTAACTAGCCTTTCTAAAAACTGTTTGTCGGCGTGTATGTTGGGCCGAACAGAGCGCGTGATCTCCAGTGAAGTAGGATGACAGATGCAGACAAAACGACTTCATATACTCGACCTACTGTCTATAGCAAAATCGTTCCGACAGTGGGTACGTACATGTCCCGCCGGGGTGGAACATGGATTGCAATTTGGTAAACCGTCGACGAAAATGGACACTTTTCTCACTAATAGATGTACCAACCCTACTACGTAGTATAGAGAAGCTCCAAATAATAGCCTCGGGAACGGCCATATCGGCGCGACATCTGAAGGCCTCTGATCCTGGTCGCGCATTTACTTACCTTAGGTAAATAGCCAGATGCAGCTCTCATCTGATGTCTTATGTGCCACCGCCATTGAATCGCGCTGTCGATCATCCCCAGATATCGAAGCCATCCCGATTCGACAAGGTTAGCTACTATTTTGTTCACCTGTCAAGTCGATTAGGGTAACCATCGACAGTATAGGCATACCAACCTTGACAATGGGCGAAGAAAGACAAGCATTCAACCTCCCTCCGTCCTACTATATTTAGACACCGAGCCGTAGCCACGCCCGGTATCCACAAGTAATGAGTATCGGCCATAGGGCGCCGCCGTATATGGGAGCCTATGTGCGACTCTGTATGACTGGGAAAATAGTGTTGGCTTGGATTCTTTGTCTAAAATATTCCAAGTTGCCTGTGTGTTGGGTTTTGAAAGGTCATTCGCTAAAAACAGATGTCGGAACTAAGCTGTGAAAAGTCCCCTTAATAATTTGGACCACGTAAGCCGGCATATCTCGAGATCTGTATGGAATAGGTATATGGAAACAGACAGGATGGCTGGATGGTTGAAGCCACAGCACGTGAGATAATGATCGCCAGCAACCGTTAATGTTCGGGAAGGAGACGACATATAAATAAATGGCAATTCGTTTCCGCTTGTTTGACCAGTCGTGTTATTCTCTCGCCAGCCCCATTCTCGATGTCACCTTGTTCCTGCAGCTGCCGGCTTTTGACCTACCTGATCGAGCCTATCAAGACCCAACGTAACCCCTTTTTGATTTTTAAGAGGTCTGCAGCGTCTGAACATAAATGAAACAAAGCTTTAATTAAACCTGGTCATTCTAACGCCTCTTAAGGCTCTTGATTTGACTACCCGGGCTACCTAAGTATGCTAAGTACGACCAACCACCCCCTCTCCAAGTACCCAAGTATGCACAACATGATCGTGGGCTGTTATATACATACGGGCAATTGTCGAATGTAAATCCGGGGCATTATTGATTATCGCAAGGGCGGAAACATGGACCGGGGTACGGAGCTAAGGCCATCGGCGGGTGGCACGGCGCCAATCATTGATCTGCTCACAGGGCTCAGCTTCTATCTTGAAACGGATTTGTTTCAATGGGGGTAACACCATTTTCGGCCGGCGACGCGGTTACGCCGAGCTTCAGCTCTACTTTTTCGTGATAGTATGCCTACGATATATAGGATATATGAACTAATTCAACGCCGCACGGGTGCTTGCTCGACCAAAGACTATCGCCGGTAGTTTCTCTACGTCATCTGGATTATTTACTGCATTAGATTCTTGTCTACAAGCCTACGAGCCTAGGTAGGTGCATAGAAGGATCAAAAGACACTACCAAGAACCTGGGCCACCCATTTGCTTTGCTCAGACAGATATACACCTCATGGCAAACGACGCGTTTATCGTAAGAGTTGATGATAGAGTGGGCGTAATGCTTTAGTATCACACTTCAATCTAGTTAAAAGGGAATCATTGACTTGTCTACACCTACCTACTCCTCTCAAGGAGCCGAAAGAAATAATATTTCTAAAAATTAAAAACCTTGAATCCTTCGCGCGAAAAAAAAAGAACTCCACCACGCGCACAACCTGGGGCTAAGGCTGAAGCTCATATAAAGGAAACTAGCAGGATTCTTCCTTTTGCCCAAAATTCGATGTAGGGCTACCTTTTTTGTCTTTTGAGAAACCGAGTCCTCTTGATACGTGCCGCAACGTGGCCAAGCAAGAAATGATTTGCAGCCGCTACGAACCAAGATACACCTTTGGATCTCTTGGCGAAGAACCCAGTTCACTAATATGGGACTGCTAAATCATCGTGGGGTTCGTGTTAGACTATTAATTGTGGTGCTAACTTTGCCGTGATGCTCAACTATTAATATCTTTGGAAAATATTTTCGACGAACAATCGCTAAAGAGGCGATGTAACGGCAAATACCCAGCATAGAGTTATAACCATGTAGAAATCATTTCGCATACACGAATGGTTCTGCGCAACGGTATCAGAAAAATAATTCATCAGCTTCGAGTAATGAGGGCAAACCTCAAACCTAGGTAGGTAGGTAGGTAACTACGGAAGATGTGATCAAATAATAAATCAGGCCCTATGACAGTGGGCGGACGATTGAAGGTCATATCACTCCAGCCACCAGCCAGGTTAACTTACAACCTCTATGATATTGGTCGCTTGTTGGGTCCTATGATATGAGCCGCAGTTCCTTCTCGGTCATGAGTCTCTCTATTTCCCTCGCGGTAGCATCCTCTTCAGCTATCTCCCGTTCAACCCGTCTTTTGGTAGCAGCTGACTCCTTGATTCGCTTGACGCCGAAAAAGAGCGAGATGCCAGCAAAGATTGTCCCAGCAATTGGTAGGCCCACTCTGATGGCTTAGCTCTTGGTGATAGGGGCTCTGAGGAAAGCTTCCATTGATGAGTTTTAGGCTTTCGAGAGGAAGAAAGCCAGACTCAACACCGAGATTGATGCGCGTGAGAGTAAGGGTACGGTGCACCATTAGTGCAAAACCGACAAAACCCAAAACGCGGATGAAAATTCGTCTGATTGGTCAGATTCCCTGCAGGGGTACGCTATATTTATAGCGCAAAGATGCGTTAAACCCTCTGTAATTACAGCGAGTTATAGTGATTAGTATGCTATATTTTAGTAGGTTAGTAAAAAGTCTCCGAGACCGCACTAAATCCGCTATAATTATAGTACACATGAATACTAAAGCCGCTATAAATATAGGGCATTTTAAGTACTTACTAAATACACTATAATTTTAATAAATAATTATATTATATCCCTTATAATTATAGTTAATTTAGTGGAAATATACATTATAAATATAGCACTCTTCAAAAAGGTATTCATAGAATCAATTTAAGGTTAGACCAATTAACACTCTTATATTTCAATCAGTATATTTATAGCACCTGATCCACTAAAATGCGCTGTAGTTCTAGGGGGCTTAGCGTATTAATGCGCTATAATTATAGCGCTTCTCATAAATCGAACAAATTTTCATCCGCGTTTTGGGTTTTGTCGGTTTTGCACTAATGGGCCACCGTATAAGGGGGGTAGTTGAGTAGCCCGACTCATTATAGATAACAACCCAATCCATCAAATTTCCCAAGATTCTATTGCTGTCATATCCACCAACCACGAGGGTACCATTCATAAATGGGTCAATGGAACCAGTATGGAAACTCGATACTCGAGACGTTGTCACCTCTAATTCCAATAACTTAGTAGAGTAACTAGGTATTGAGATCATAGAGTCTAAGAACGGGATAGGCCACGGAGTGTTTGATATCCTCGTAGTCGCATTTTCAGCCTTTGCCGCAACTGTCTCGAATAGCGATCCTCCAATATTGAACTCTAAAGGTTCCGCGGTGACATTTCCTGAAAGGGTTAAGAAAGAAGAGATATCTAATCCGGGGTAAGCAGCGTGATTTGTAGTGTGATGTTGCTCATGGATAAAACGGTTCCACCACCATGACAGTACGCGATAAACTACAGGCACAATATATTATTCATCAGCAGCCCCCATTGACCTATCTTTCCCTTACCGATTGTATTGAGACATTTGGATCTGGATCCAGCGAAACATGCGGTGACGTTATCCTAGTTTATCAGAACGAGACCAACAACAGTAGTGTAGCTAGACTCAAAGAGCCTGTGATATCCTCCGACTCATATATCCCTCATATCTTTAATGTCCCCTGGCATTGGATGTGTGGATATAGCTCTGAGTGCGATGCCCAGACTATTCTCAACAATAGCACCTGGATAATCTACGGCCATCCGGTCGTACAATGTCTTGCTCGGGAACTACCTGAACGCTGCGAACTCAATATCAGCTTGAGTATCATGATATGTATTTTGATTTGCATTTCCTGTAAACTCATATCCATTCAACTTGCGGCAACTCTCACTAAAAGCTAGTCGCTCTTTACTATTGGGGATATGGTGGCGTCCTTTCTACAAGAACCCGATGTAATAGTTCCGAACAGTCAGTCATGTTACGTCAGTCGCCAGAAGAGAGTGATGGCTGAGATAGGAGTCCCGTTCTGGGCCTCAACCCTACTGTAAGCGAATGCCATCCAAACTGTCATACTTGCTTATTAGTTTACTAAGAGCTTAATTAGTGGGCTTATTGGTTTATCATCGGCATGGTGGTTCTTCATTTTCACATTTCGTGAAACCAGTGCAGCTTATGCGGATTCGAAAACCGACTTTACTTTTGCAACCATGCTTCAATTAGGGTTTGGAAATATGCCGACATTATGGACCAAGAAGCTTCGGGATAAACTCCTAGGTTACGGTGGCGCCGAGAATCCGACACTTTCATATATTACGGGGGCTTCGTTAGCCAGCCTCCCCCAGTTGGCACTCAGTGCTTTCCATTTAGTATTTAATAACTTCATCATTAGTTCATCTTGCCATCCTCCTGGGGACGTCCAAAACGTTCAACTGCATGAAGTGAGATGGGGAGTAACAAGAAAAAACCTCGATGATTCTATCGAGTTTTCCTTTAGTTTGCCGCCGGTCCGGCCACCAGGCATCGGAGAACCGCTAAGAAACAGTTTGTAGTTTACTGGAGTATTATTCATATACATACCTGTTAAGCGTATCCGTGTAAAGTTTATGGAATAATACATCGATGTCACACCAGGTAAAGTGTCGTACTAATAAAATTTAATTATCTTGTAAGAGGTAGAAAAGCCCCCTGAACGCATCATGTAGAGCCTGCGCCACTCCCCTTGCACAAGTGCGATGATTTGAATGAGTACTGACATAGACCACCCATTACCTACTCGATACAGTAACCATATTGATATTAAACCCTTGTTCTACCAGTTCATCCCATTCTCAACTTAGTCCTGGCTTCGCGTCTTGGGCTTCTCAACTTGATGTTCGGAATTGTCCTTTTTTGTGTCGCCGCTAGTCTTAGACGCGGAGCTAGACTCTTCCCGAACACCATTGGAATTTCCTTCCAGATCATCATCGACTCGCTTTTCACTTTCTACTTCGCCATCTGCGGATGCATCTTCCTCCGATTCCTCCGATTCCTCCGATTCTTCCTGATATTCTTGGTTCTCTTCGGTCTTCTGTCCGCTTCCGCCATCTTCATTCTCTTTGCCGGATACATCCTGCTGCGCCCTCTTTTGCTTCTTGTTGGCTTCCTTGCCACCCTTCTTTACCTCCTTGCCCTGCTTGTTCTCCGTATGAGGCTCCTCGTCTGTCCCATACGAAGTAGGATCGGTGTCTTCGTCTTCGTCTTCATCTTCTCGATCATTATTGTCCTTTTCTGGGTCTTGATTATTAGCTTTGCGTTTTGTACTGCCTCGACGACCCTTGTTTTTTTCTTCGATATTCAGTTCCGACGCTCTCTTGACAACATCGTTGCCTGACCGTTCAATGCGGACAGCGGGGTTGTCTGCGTCGGCCTTTCTCTTAACGGTATTTCCGCGTTGCGTATTAATCTCAATTGCCCCTTTCTCTTTTGTTTCTGCTACCGTGCCTCCAGGGGCACCACCTCCCCAGTTCCAAGAAACTACCACGAACGGTACCATTAGCTGCGGAGCTTCAGTATATTTTTACATTCTACGTACCCTTGTCCCCTTCTTCGGGCTTTTCAATCTTAGTCATGTTGGACTGCAGGTTGCGGTGTGTGATCCCGCTGATGTGAAGTGACCGTTTACTTGTGAAGTTTCTGCTGAGGGCTTTAAGATAACAGTGGTTGGTAAACAAAGATTTCATGAAGATGTGCCATACGGAAAAGACTTGGTCTCATCATGAAAACGTAGATGGCTCTCGTTTTAACTGTTCCGTTGCGTCATGTCGATGATTCATCATCTCTCTAGTGTCAGATTCCTGCGTTAAGACTAGGAAGGGCAATCTAAAGGGATAAAATGTTGGCATGCGCCACCTACGAGCCACCCTAGATTTAGTATTGGAATACAATGCTATCGCACGGACGCAGATTTTGTCTTTCGCAATCTGGGGCTTCTGAAGTATTTGAGAATTGGGAAGATCAGGGAGATACCGTGAATACGTCTATAGCAAGTCTGAACCGTATCAAATCAAAGACAAGAGTTTTTCTGCAACATTGAATAGTAGACTTTCACGCGGTTATACGAAAGGCTCTATAACGTTAAAAACCTTGCGTTTTAGACTTGTGCGACTGTTACGAAGATTATACTAACCTACGGCCTTAGGCCATCGTTCAACCAAAGTTCTCGATCTCGTAGTGTGCAAATGAAGCATACATAAGGCGCGCCGACTATGCACAAGTTAGGCCGCCTTGTATACCCAGGTAGGTATTAATTTGTTAAGTAAAAGGCATCCCAACAATGTTATGGTCTATCGTCCTTTAAAGATGGGCTTCCTCTTTTCTTTGAATGCCTCTAAAGCCTCGTCTCGGTCTTCAGTTTTGACCACACGCTCGTACATGGCGTTTTCTACCTCTTCTCTGGCCCAGCTTACTGCTTGAAGAGCGGATCTAACAGCAATCGGTCCGCCTTCGCAGATCTCGCCTGCCAACCTCACCGCTTCTAAGAGGACTGCATTCCGGGCTCGAGCCGGGAGTCCGCCGTCTTCAGGTCCATTATTCGTCTGTTCTACGCCGTCCCGCTCGTCTTCAGGTAGAACTTCAACCAATCGATCGGCAATTCCTAAAAAGTATGCTTCGGGGGCGGAAACGCGCCGTCCGGTGAGGATAATGTCCCTAGCGCGAGGGAGTCCGATCAATGCTGGTAACCGATACGTGCCGCCAGCTCCGGGGATTATACCTAATCGCGTCTCGGGAAGTCCTACCGTTGCAGTTGAAGCTAATACTCGGAAGTGCGTGCAGAGGGCGAGCTCAAGGCCGCCGCCTAGCGCGAGGGAAGAAATGGCCGAAATCGTAGGAATGGGGAGAGCCGAGAGGGAGGAAAATGTGCCGCGAAGATCTGCTAGGAATTGCGCCGTCCTAGAAAGAATCAAGCCTCGGACGTTAGTTATGATGTATAAATATCTAAAAAACAACAATACATATATATATAGGTAAGTATATATATACTAACTCGTCTTGTGTAAAGCCGCGTCGCTCTTTGAGATCTGCGCCCGCGCAGAAGCTCGCATCGACCGCGCTAGCTAAGATCAAAGCTCTGGTGGGCCCTTTCTGATCCACGCCAGCGGCTCCTCCAAATCGCGGGGGAGGCGGCAGCTCTTGGCCTTCTGCTGTATATTGCGATTGAACATCTTCGACTTCGGCTCGCAAGGCAGCTAGGAGGGCTTTCGATATAGCATTACGCGCAGATGGTCGGTTAAGCTCGAGAACACGGATATGACCGGAATTCGGGGCTTTGAGGTTGGTAACTCTGATCAGAGGGCCGGCGTCGGTTGAGTAGAAACGAAAGAAGCGGACGGCCGAAGGAGCCAATCGCATAGTTAATCGCGGCGGCATTGTGGTAGAAGATAATATACTTGTACTACAACGATTCCTGTAAAATAGGATACGAATTGGTAAATTGGTAAGTAAGACTTCCTAGCGACGATAAAGCGATAAAGCGATAAAGCGTACAATAGCTTTCAGTGTCAGAATCGACGTTACCTCGGCTCTATAACGGGGTTATAGCGGTTATCAACGGGCAAGACGGGCTCCCATTAGTATACCTATCTCCCCTAACCTAGAAATATGTATTGTACCTAGGTACCTTAGGTAGCCCTTTATTAGGTAATTATGGAGACCTGGATAATATTGAAATTTCGGCATTTTGTACCAACCCAAGTCAACTATTATTTTAATAATTTCATTCTATTTTACACTTGCCGACGTTCATACCTATCACTCAAGGTCACCTAGGTAAGTAGGTATCTAGGTACCACCATTGACGTATGAACCCGGCAGTCTCGGAGATCTACCCAATCAGCGAGTTGAAATTAGGTTATATACCGGAGTTGATTGAAGGGGCAAGGAGGTGGGATTAGGAAGTACTTTCCTACCTATTTCCTAAGGTAGCACTGGTCATGTCATCCAACATCTCCACTTCATGCCGACCCGGGCTTATTCAATCACCTGAGGAAGTGACTACCTCCTAACCTAGAATCTATTATATCGCTCTTGCCGTTATTTCTCCTTAGTTCCGTACTACGTACCTCCGGGTCCCGATAGTCTTCTCGCCTACTACCTAGGTACCTAGTCTTTTTTCATATATCTTCAAAAATGACCAGTGATTCGACACCAGCGTCACTTCCTCCGGAAGCCATTGAATTCGCGGGTCGCATGTACAACGCTGCACGAGCGGGAGAGATTGAAATATTCCAACAAGCCTTACCAGCTGGTCTACCCCCTAACTTGACTAACGAAAAGGGGGATTCACTTGTATGGGTCCATTCATTCGTAGTTATATTCACCGAAGAGACCCAGCGTTCACGTCTTTGCAAATAGTGCTAATAGTTGTTCACATGCTCCTAGCTTATGTTGGCAGCTTACCATGGGCACGCTGACCTTGTCAAACTTCTAATACAGCATGGGGCCGACCCCAACCGTATCAATGACAGAGGCCAGAGTCCTTTAGCTGGTGCCGTCTTTAAAAAGGAGGATGGTGTAATTGAGGTTTGACCTCCGCACCCAGCCTTCCTTGAATTCCTCGCATTCTAACTTCATGATTACTTCACATAGGCGCTATTAGAGGGTGGTGCTGATCCGGAGCACGGTTCGCCTTCTGCACGTGCATGCTTGGCCATGTTCCAACAAGAGGATCAATGGGGAGATAAGTTTGCATCGGCCCCAGGAAGAGGAAAAGTTGGGAATCCGTAGCGGAATGGATAATATCGTATTTATGTGAATAACTCCCTTGAAACTCACTACGGCGACCTGAATGCAGAATTATTCCAGATTATCTCCGTTTGCATGTCAAAAATCCTTCTTAAAGCGGTACATCATTCATCCCATAATTGCCACCAATAGCGATCATAAGAAATACCAGCACTCTTTGGCGTTGAGACTCAACTTATATAGCGTTAGGAAACGCTCTCCCTGGGTACCTCTTAGATACCTCTTATTCAAACCCCCATAGCACTCGATGTAGATATGCTTGCGGTGATCATCTGCAAACTTCCCAAATCTAAATCAATATACACGGGCTCATAATCCCGATGGCCTCCTTCGTGATATAATTCTTCGTTCCGTGCCACATCTGCTCTACCTATCATCATATAGGAGACTGACTCCGATCCGATAACCCCTTGTACAGCTGTCTCCGACAATTCCGTGGCTATAGGTCGCATGACGACGGCGGCGTTGCAGCCCCAAAACCGTATTATAATGTCGCCTGGCTTTGCTATCGATGGGACCAGCGCAATGAGATGATTTGTACCAAGGCAAATCGTAGGTCCAAGCTCGATTACGGGGCCCCTATCTCGATTTTCATGATTTGCTTCCCAGATATTGGCATATTCAGCAACATACTTAGGATCATTGGTTCGGGGCCTGGTAATCGCAGCAGGCCATGCTATAATATCAGGGTGCTGAATTTTCTGAATCCTTGATAACTGACTATCGTCGTATTCCATAACTCTAGCTATGTAATTCTCACCGATCTTTTTCATATACTGGAGGTCTCGCCCTTTGTAGCAGTCGTTATAACAATTCTGCCACTCTTGTTCGACTTGAGGCGACTCTATGAATGATTCGAGCTCCGGGCCCAGGCGCAAGATCGTACTACTCAAGAATCCCATTGCTCTGACTATCGGAGGGCTCTTTACAACCCAACTCTGCATTAGTATCGAAATTTTACCTTTATGATCAAATTAAATAGAAGTTATTCATGAGGAATAACTTACTCGAGGTATACTCAAATGCACGACTTCTCGCTCAACCCGCTGACCAAGTGCTTCTTGAATGATACCTGAGGTTCTCACTAAAGTGACACACCTCTCGATTCTGTTTGAAGATGTGCCACCCTCACTCGTTCCAGTCCCAAGATTACCCAATATAAGATTGGAGGGTATATTGCTCTCCTTAACCTGGAAATAGATGTATCTGATCACATCCGACCAAATATCATACAAGTGGCGCTTATAGTCGACTTCGGGCCTTTTATTACTTGATTGTTCCGGTAAGATTAACTCCTGGCTATCTAACGGCCCTGTGTGTCGTCCGGCCGGATCGGGTGGTTGATCTACTGCGCTTGAATCGTGGCCATCCGTAGCGAGCCCGAGCAGCCCATATATCTTATCCCTTATTTCGGAACACTCCTTTCTAACGCAGCACTCGATGAGACTTTCTAATCTCATTATGGGGCCGTGTCTCTGCTCTCTAATCTCCAACAAGGTAAGCATCTCTCGGAGTTCATCAGTTAAACATTCTCTGGATTGTTGAAATGCCGAATTTTCCTCTTTGAACGCCTCGGATTGTCTTAAATCGTTGTCCGTCCAAATGCTTGATCCGTACATAAATATCAATTGCAAAGGGCAGCATACTTCTTGAACCACCCACAATCTCTGCCAGTACGCACTTTTCGAAATCCTTGTGAAAGACTTCTTATCAGGCCCGAAAGATGATCGCACGTTCATATCGGAAGCTTTTCGTCCGCTTAATACGGATGAAACACCCAAAGCGAATTTTTGGGCTTGACTAGATCTCCACTCGGTAGACCGAGCGACAGTCGTATTGTCCTTTGGTCCTATCCATGCTACAACGGCAATAGCACGCCTATAGATGCAAGACATCATTGCCACCTGAGAGCTTTTTTCCGCATCATCATCTTGGTTGATACAGACAGCATCTACCCAGAGGGGCAGAGAAACTGTGTCAGAGCGGATATGCTGCATCGCAACCTTCAGATTGTTTCGCGCAGTAAATGCATGGCCATTGACGATCATATCAATTTCCTTTCTATTATTGTTATCCGAGACTGGCGGTAATGTTGTTGCTACTCCAGCGTCACTTCGATACGGCTCATCCCAAGTGTAAGATAGCGCTAAATAGCGAGGCCTAGATTTAAAAGTAGCAGAAGTGAGCACGCAGACTATGGGACTAAAGAAATCCCCTGGCTGTAAGTCAAGTAGGCGGATAGCACCCTTTCCTTCTGGTAGGGAAGGATAAGAGAAGCTTTCTGGATTCCTGGTGGCCATTTTCATGTGTCCGTATCTTAGGAGGGCTGCGTGAATTTGCCTTCCGTCGAATCTGGTCTCATACAGTTTCTACGTCGGTTCTACTATTTCCCCGATGTGTACGACGATACGGCACGCCATCGGAGTCTAAAGAACGCTGGTAGAGGCTGGGGGAATCATAAGCTATTTGGTCTACAATACGGAAGAAATAATTTATAATTCCGATCAAGTGCAGTACCGTGATTAAGTTGGATAATACGGCTGATGGCTCTAAGGAAATATCATCTAAAGGTCTTCATTTACGTATAAAAGAGAATGGGTACGGGAATTACATCGAGTAGAGTGGTCAATAAAGTCAATAGAAGTACAAAGCTATCTAATACTAGTTCGCGCGCGGTAATGTTACGGTGATGATTATCAAACCAGAGATACCTTCACCCCATCAGTTGGAAATATACCGATCGTGTATGTATGCCTTTCCACCCCGACTGGCTCATTCGGTTCTCCTGGGGCTAGTCTGATCCCCGGAAACGCATGAAGTATTCTTACGATTGCGTAACTTGCCTCCATCAAGGCAAAGTCCTCTACTCGAGCGTGGTTAGTGTTAAGTCAAGTGAAGGGGTGCGATATTACGTACTCCCCAGGCAGGTTCTTGGCCCTCCGTTGAAATCAATGTACCCAGCCCCTATGCGGGCCGTCTTGAGTAGCTCGCCACTTTCCCATCTTTGCGGGCGAAATTCTCTAGAATCGGTACCATATATTGACTCTGACCTATGTAGATGGTACACAGACCAAGCAATTCCCGTTCCTTTTGGGAGCATTACAGGTGACAAGCCGTCGGGACCGCCACCACGAGGCAGAACGGTGGCCTTATTGGCGAATCTGATGTTCATAGGGAGCGAGGGATATAGTCGCAAGACTATATTCATATTAGTGGTCTATTAAGCTCTGCATTCATGAATTAACGTACTTTCATTCAGGCAGCAACGCAAAAATGGTAGCTTTTGGATTTGGTCTCTCGTAATATCGGAGCCCTGAGGAACTGAAGACACCTCTTGTTTTAGTCGGTCCAAGCTCTCGGGGTTTCGAACGAGGTGGAAGCTATTAGGTTTTTGAAGTTAGATTGATAGCACTGAGGTGTTTTGGGAACTATCATCACTTACAATGTCCAACTCAAGAGTGCAGCTGTTGAATCGCGTCCGGCAACCAGAATATGTAGCAACTGGTCTCTGACCAACTGCTCATCCCGCATCTCTTTCCAAAGATCTATGATGAATGAGTACTTCTCGGAAGCCTTTTCCTCACCAAACTCATCCCTGTATCTTAACGCCTTTCCTGCGAAAAAGGTCGCCCAGTCCTGCACGGATTTGCAGGCCCTTTTGAACTTTGGAGGATTATATAGAACTGCCAGGTCTGCTAGCCGGACACGAATTCCCATGCCAGTGGCTGCGTAATCAAAGTTCGACCTCACAGCCTCTTGCTCCTCTTCCGAAAGGCTATCGTGGGGCTCACCAAACAACAGTTCCGTGGTTGTGCTGAGGGTGTATTCAAACAGGAACGGTTTCAAGTCAACTACTGCTCCCACTGAGCCCTTGTCTAGCCCGATAACTAACTTCTCCGCATGCGGCGCAAATACTCCAATCGTCTGCTTCTGTATACGCATGAACTGCCGCTTGATGAGTTCTCGTGAGTGCTTCCAGGCCGGTCCATCTTGACTGAATATTCCTTCACCTAGTAAAGGGGCGCTCGCAAGCCGACGGCTCCCTAGGCCATAATCCTCAAATCTAGTAGATAGTATCGTCTCTATATTATTTGGGTCGCTCGTAAAGTAGCCCGTCACGCCGAAAAACTCGACTCTGCCGGTCCCAGCGATGTTGAAATAATCCGTAAGCTGTTCAAAGGTGTGGTCGCTAAAAAAGACCTTATATTGACGGAGAATGAGATCCAGCGCCAACGGCCATTTGTAGGGCACCCTGGGAATTACTGGTTTGCAGCCGAATTCATCTATAAGCAATTTCTCTGTCTAAATTGGTAAATACAGCGTATTAGTCCACACGGTCATAAAAACACTGTCTTAGTTAAATGCCAGGAGCTTTATATAGGACGGCATACATAGCTCTAATAGAAATAGAAGAATAGAGATCATACTGTACCTTTGATTTCTTCTTCAATATAAGGTAGATATATAAACTGAAAACCACTAGCAGTGTCGAGAGACTGAGACGAAGGCTACCCTTTAGGTTTATCTCGAGCAAGTTCGAAAGGTGAACGAACCCCGATCGGCCCTCGGAGTGTGGTGCAGCCATGGCTTCTCATAGATTCCATGTAAGTTAACAAGGAGATAGATCGGGCTTTCTCCTGAATTCAGCGGAAGTGGGCTTCTAATAGCAGCTTTTGGAGAATGAAGTGTAACCACGGCATACAAGCCCCATTAAGCGCAAAAACAATATTAAGGGCTTATGGCTTGCTGGCTTGCTGGCCTGCACTGGAACCTTAGGTACCTAACCCGACGTTACTCACCGGTCTGCGCCATGCCTATCTATAGCAAGGATAGTGACAGGTATTATTGAACATGTAAATCATATTGGACGAATTAGACGGGCACTTACAGCTTCCCATGTTACTCCTGTTGCTCAAACACGGAGAACGGCCTGGCCCGCCTATCCATGTTGTATTCTCATAGGTTCGCAAGGCCGCCTCAGCGGGTTCAGATAATAGTGCCTGCCTTAACATCCTAACTTTAGGTACTTAGTATGAGGCGGTTATGCATCTGATGTTTCGGATTTTCCTTAGGATATTACTGGTCTCTCTTTGCATTGAATAAATCGCCGTCCACCATTAGTACGTAGGTAGGTAGGTAGATAGCATTGAACTTATCATATCAGCATATTTATTTCCCTTGCCACATTAGGTTCTCACACTGTCCCAGCTTCGCATTATAATTCAACATACCTGGTACCAACCTAGGTAGGTAACATGGCTGAGAATTTTGCGAGAAGCGTCGATAGCCTTGGCACAGCAAGTTTATTAGCCAGGTTAAAAAGTATTCAAGACTTGCTAGAAGAGTTGATTGATGCTAGTCCAAAATCAGGACTGACTGAATTACTCGAGCAAGTCAAGGATCTCGTCGATATCACTTCGATAATAAATGGCCTTGCGACTAGAGAAAGACGGAATCCGTCGTTGGTTCTTCAGCCATTTTCAGACAGCGACAAGGTTAACCTATACCTCATCTGTACTAAGACGGCTACAGTTTCGGATGAATGCATCGCCCTTCTTGAACCATTGGAAAATATACTGAAAGAGTCTAACTATTACGGAGACCAATTAAGTGGTGAAAAATGGTACAAGGAATTTTCTCGGGCATGGAAACTTCGCACTGAAGTTTTACGTATGCTCTTCCATGCGATCACTCTTCTCTACCACAAAAATAACACCGACGAAAATGGCGACTTATCAGCCCCGGCGAGGGCTGATGCCTATACTATCGACTGCCTAATTGAATCGCTCGATTCAGAACTTCGCGGTGTTGTTGAACAGGAATCAATTCAGGTAAGTCTTCTTACATAAAACTGGCTCTAGAATTTGTAACTGACAATGCATACCTACCTACCTAGTTAAAGGAGGCTGTTAAGATCGTAAAGGACTTCAAATTACATCTTCCATCACATACAAACAAGCATTACATTATTCGAGCAGCTAAAACCTTCTACACTGGTAGAGATTCCCAAATGGATGTATTGAGAAACGCATTCCGCGACCGAGCATATTCTGGCCAGAAGAGGTTCGTAATATATGGCCTAGGGGGGTCTGGAAAGACAGAGTTAACATTCAAGTACGCGCAGACGTATAGGAATGATTATTGGGGTGTATTCTTCATTGATGGTAGTAGTAAAGATAGGATATCTAGCAGCTACGCTGAGATTGCAGCCATCGGTGGTGTTGGACCAAACGCCAAAGCTGCTAAGAACTGGCTAACCGGTTGCACCATGCCTTGGTTGCTTATCATGGATAATATTGACGAAGAGGAAGGCCAACTTGAAGAATTGCTTCCAACAGGAGAAAAGGGGTGCATATTAATCACATCCCGCAATCCAGCCCATAAGAGATATGGCACTGCTGGCGAAAGGTACTTGGAACTGCATGCTATGGAAGAAAGTGAGGCAAATGATCTTATTCTTAAGGCAGCAGAAGAGCCAATGCCCTGGTCTGAGAAACTCGTGGATTACGCAACCAACATTTGCTATGCGCTAGGTTTCTTGCCTCTAGCGTTGGTGCACGCAGCCCAGGCTATTCTATATGGAATTTCAGACTGGAAAGGATATCTCATTACTTATGAGAAATATGTCAAGAAAATCCGCCATGATTATCAATATCAAAAAGGAGGTCAACCAAGCCCCAGGCCATATCTCGATGAAAGCATGAATGTCTTCTCATCCTATGAAATCCTATACAGTTCTTTAAAGAGGCCCGAACAAGTATTCCAGGACGCAATTGATTTGCTTCATGTGTTTTCTTACTTTCATTTCCAAAATATCCGATTTGATATCTTAGAGAACGCAGCCAATAACCCGTTTAAAGAAGAGCAAGAAAGAGAATCCGAGCAGAAAAAGGACCAAGGACTGATACAAACGACATCAGCATCCAACCGGAAGCCATTTCTCATGCTCCTGCGAGAAGTAAGATTTTGGATAAATCAAGAATACTTTTGGACCCCATTGCCTCTACCCTCAGTACTAAGGAAGCCGAGCAATATGTCTCAAGCTGCGTTCAAAGATGAGGTGCATATTCGACTTACTAGAGCGCTTGGAATTCTCATGGGGCGATCACTAATTACGAAGCAAGATAGACTTGAAAGTGCCCGGTATAGCATGCACCCACTCGTTCATAGATGGCTCAGGGAGCGCCCCGAAATGTCAATATCAGAGCAGTCACTCTGGTGCCAAGCCGCAGCAACAACTTTAGCAAGGAGTATCCCTTTGCCCCCCCTCGGAGAGACGGAGACGGAAAGGCAAATGAGGCGTGAACTCCTTCCCCATGCCCTCCATATTCGCGAACGTCGGGAAGAGATCAGGGAGGTCCTGATGGAATATCGCGGTCCTACAAGGCTCAGGTGGCGGCTTGTAAACGACTGCTTTGGTAGAGTACAAGCTGATGAGTCCGGGCGCTTGAGCCGTATGTATTACGACTGCGGCTTGTACAGAGAAGCCCGGGAACTTCAATCTAAAACCAGAGAGTGGGTTGTGCAACAGCTAGGGGAAGATCACCAATTCTCTATTAGACTTACTCTATTCCTATCAGAGACACTAAGATCATCGGCGATGATAGATGAAGCAACCAGACTACAGCGCCGCGCTCGCCAGCTTTGCCTGGTCTCTTTAGGAGAAGATCACCCATTAACATTAGAGGTAACCGATATACTAGGGATGACGCTTTGTTTTAAGGGCCGGTGGGCTGAGGCTCTCCGCATACACGAGAAAAATGTCGAAATACTCAGTAAAGTGTACGGGCCAGTTCACGAAAAAACACTCAAGGCAATTCGCAACTGCGCTGCCGTAGATTACCGTAACATGGATTATGAGAAAGCCACGAAACGACTACAAATGGCTTGGGAGGGTATGAAAGAGCTTCGAGGCGAGGAGGACGCAGAAACCCTATGGTTCCTTCAAGACCTAGCAACAAGTTATCTCCGGTACGATGAGGAACCTTCCACTAGAGTATCACAACAGCAGCTCATACAGAGTCGCAATCACTTAAACTTTGTCGTGGAGCAACGCCGGAAAACCTTAGGGAGAGAACACCCCTTCACCCTCCTTGCAATATTGCACTTAGCTCGGCTAAAATCCGCGTTAGGTGACCATAGTGAAGCGAAGAGTATCATGGACACCAATTTGAAAATCGCCATACGAAACCACGGAGAAGACCATATTGCAGTAATAGCGGCAAAGACACACTATGCCAGCATACTCGCAGAACTGGGTCAATACGAGGAAGCGGAGCACCTGTTCGGTTTAGTCACGCAGAAGGCAAGATATAGGCTCTTCACGGATGAGGATGGAGAACACCCGGATCGAATTTCTGCGATGTGGCTTCAGGTCAAATGCTTCGACAGGCAGGGCAAATCCTCCGAGGCATTGAAGTTATGTGACAGTATTCTTGAAGCGCTTGGAAATGTAGGCGGGAATAGACTGGGTCTGAATCACAAAATTGTTAAGATGATCGAGAAGAAGAAAGCCGAATCAACCCGACAGGACAGTCCTGATTGATTGGTTACTATCGTGTTTATGAGATCAGAAAACCGCAGGAAAGTTGGAGAAGGAAAAAGAAGCTGGTTCAGCTAGGTATCGTGTCTGGCTTTCTACAAGCTAGATTCGCATTTACTTTCATTTCGCATGATAGTTCTGGCTTTAGGATCGTGAACTTACTCCGTTTTCTAAGGACTCGCCAGCTTCGTCGTGACGTATCAAGCCAATTTTCCTACTAAAGGCTCGTCGGAAAATGACGCTTGCCGTGATCCTAGTATGTACCCTGCATAGGTAGCTACATCATACCCAAGGCTTAGTACACGGTGAAGTGGTTCTAGAGGCACTTCGACAACATGCAGATGCAAATTGGGCGAACGTGTTACATGCACAGCTTCTCATGTACAGACGGCCAACCACAGTATAACCAGACTCGAGTTTGTACACCAATACCCGAGGAGCCTGATACCAATGGTTGGAAAACAATCACAAACACGCCGACCAATCTTTCAAATTGGGCTAACACTCCGTCCAGACCGAGCGGCATAGACGGTAGATACCTAGGTAGGTAGGTATTTATAGTAAATAAAATATAAAATTTCGTATGACATCAATAGAGCGATACGAGCGGGTTGAAGCGGTCATTAAAGTAATCATGAACCAGGCACCACAGCCCGCGGATTCTTTTAAGGATCTAGAATTTCAACATAACCAAGCGTCTTCTAAAATTCAACGTTATATCGACCAGGTTCTCCGCATTGAATTGCAGCGTTCCTCGGAGTCAGATACCCCTATCTTCGCCAAGCGCAGTGCACCTTGTCTACCTACCTAATATAGCAGGTAACAGTGATAAGAACTGACGCATCTTAACTTTTTCTAGGGCAATTCCCTAGTATTGTATCATAGTGATGGAACGAAGCTACACCATCGATCGGATTGCCGGGAACTGACTGAGCTGATATGGGGATTTCATCAACATGCCAAGCCATTGTACGATCAGCGAATACGACCGACATGAGGGGCCTCACGTCGTGCTCGCAAGAGTCGCTTTAATACCCATGACGCCCCGAAAACCAGCTTCACGCCATTTGATTCCCCTCTTCTCACGTCCTTCATTATCGAGGGCGCGAGCATACCTGGCTGGACTCGCCTTGTAACCTAGCCTGGCGCCTGATAGATAATGCAGCTGAAGAACACTGGCAAATGTCACCGGGCGGTCGCGATGGCCGTCTTGATCGGGTCCATGCTGACGGGTCAGACCTGGGCTGCGCCGTATGCTCCGCAGACTGATCCGTTCAAGGTGTTAGACCCGCAGAATTGGGTGAATCCCGATAACATGACCTGGGCGGACTACAAAACTCCCCCCGGGACGTCATGGTCCGATCCGAGTCGCAAAGGGTCTGTTCGAAACTTCAATATTGCTCTCGTGGCTGTTGATTACCCAGACGAACCCTTCGTCATTACGCAAGCGCCAAACTCGACCGTCTTCGGCAATCCGCTGCCAATCGTATCTGGCCTCGATCGCACGGAGGTCCCGTCGTTCTATCGCGATTTTCTAAACAAGCCTAGCGATTTTAATCACAACCATACCCTTCACGAATATTGGATGGAAGATTCGGGTGGTCGATTTGGAGTTGATTTGACAGCTTTTGGTGCATATCGGTTGCCTAGCCGTTCATATCAGTACGGTATTGATGATGAGCGGGGTGGATTCAACGAGGGCGCTTGCCCCTCCGAAGGGCCATGTTCTATCGATTTGCGGACCGACGCTCTGGGAGCCTGGCGTGCCGACGTAGGAAATGATACCGCCGATTCCTTTGAGCTAGTCTTCATCCTCTCGGCCGGGCAGGATGAGTCTTCCACCTGGCAGGAATTTGGGGAGATGAAATTCCTAACCCCTGAGGATATACCCGACGAGTTCGGACCTCCGAATGACGATAGCCTCCCTAACTACGCCCAGACAAGATACGTCAACTGGACTTCATGGCAATCGGCAAGCGTTATCTGGCCGAATGCAGGCGGCGGCTCGTCTACCCAAGCTGAAAGCTCGGGAATGTCCACTTACGCCCACGAATTAACCCATTTATTAGGTATTGGTGATAATTATAATAACCCGTACGGCGACCCGCCGCGTCGCGCTTATACGGGTCCTTGGTCGATGTTATCTCGAGGTAGCTTCAATGGACCGGGAGGCCCGCACACGCGATGGCAGATTCCAGCAACTCTAGGAGGAAGCTTGGGTTCCCTTCACACAGTTTCGGATAAGCTGCGCATCAATCTAGCCGACAACTCGAGCGTGCTTTCGGTCTCTCGCGAAGCTTTGTCTAGCTCCGGCCCCGTAGTCGCCGAGATCACGGCCCGATGCATTAATCCAAGTGAAGGAGAATTATTAGGCTTGCACATCATTCTCGGCAAGGATCTTTCGCCATTCTGTAACGTTAGCACCGATGCTCTTTGCGATGGCGGTGGTTATAACAACTACGATATCGAAGTCATCGACAGAATGGGCGCCGATTCGTTTACCCCAGACTCAGGAGTCATGATTAGCAAGACCAAAGATGTTGATAATGCACCTTTTCAGTGGACAATTGATGCCAACCCGCAAGATATCGACGTCGTTGATTTTTACCGACCTGATGGCACGCAATCGAAGTTGACTATCGGTGACTACCGCCAATTAGCTGATGCGCTATTCCATGCAGGTACGCGATCAGGCAGTCAGTACGAATACACCGACGAAGCAAACCGATTGCATTTCTACATTGTTGATATCCGTCGCGACGACGTTGGCGTCCTCCATTACACTGTGGGTGTACGGTCTCTCGACGGTAGCGGGTCTAGCACCTACGCCGTTGACCTAACTGAGGGTCAAATTACGGAGGGTCCAAGGGCGAGGGCTAGCAGTGGTAAGGGGATAACATGCGCGTTCCACCTAACCAATTCTGGCACCTACGTGGACGGCAACGTGACGCATCCGCAAGATCTGTCCGCCTATCTGACTTCGGATATCTACCGACTTAGCGCAGAAGTAGACAGCGACGGGTGGCGCGTCGAAGTGCCGAACGCGCTAGCTACCATCAAATTTGGCTCCTCTAATACAGTTAATGTAGCCGTTGGTGCAGCGGCAGAGGCTGCGGGGAGCGCAGTTGTTAGATTAACAGCTACTTCGGAGTCCGACCCAACAGTCTCTATTACTAGGGAGTGTCAGGTTAAAAAGTGATGCAGCTAGTAGAATATCGATGTGGATAGCGCAATATAAATGTTCACTTTGTGTGTCTTTCAAGGTATCTACATGTTGTATCTTGGTTCGGCATCTACCCTTACATTTGGGCAGGTCTAGAGACAATACCTCATAATAATTGTGAGATCCTTCCATCATCCTCTATAAGCAGCTTCAACCTTCATCTCACCTTAAACTCTAGTCTCTCAACCTAAGGACTACGTCAATAACCAACATGTTAACATCATCTAATTTGACATCCTCCTATGACTGAGATTATTCGTCCTTGTTGATATCATAATTATGCCCTATACTGTATATCAAGAGTCCCTGGGATCTTACCAGAAGACATTATCCTGACGTCATGGATGTATACTTAGCAAACCATAAAGACCATGACATCGTCGAACGATGAGCATGTTAGCTACGTGATCCAGCAGTCGATGGATATTTCCTACATCCTTAGTACATCTAACATATCCCAGAAATAATGTTCAGTTCGAGCAACACTTTCGACCCCAATACTGACGTCCCGGACTTGAGTGGCAAGGTCTTCGTGGTGACGGGCGGCAGTGCGGGCATTGGATTTGGAATCTCGGCGCATATTCTTCAGCACAGTCCTGCAAAGCTATATCTGCTTGGAAAGAAGGAGGAACACTTGGCCCAAGCCGAGGAAGACCTGAAAAAGTACGGCGACATCTCATGTGTTGAGTTTATCAAGTGCGAGCTTGAGGATCTCAAGCACACGGACGAAGTAGCGCGAAACATAGCATCCAAACTCGATCGGCTTGATGCACTCGTCCTCAATGCTGGACTCGGTGTTGGGAAATACAATGAGACCAAAGACGCTCTCGACAGCCATATGCAAGTCAACGTGATCGCACAACACCACCTAGCGCGGATCCTACTTCCCAAGCTTATCGCGACACGCAATAGCCGCCTATGTTTCCAATCTTCCGACATGCATCGCATGGGAACCAGCGGTGTCGAGTTTAGAGATGTCGCGGAGATAAACCAGGACATTGGACCTACCAAACTCTACTCTCGCTCCAAGCTCGCACAAGTACTGCTATGTAGGGCATTTTATCGACGCAAGCAGCGCGGCGAGCTGGGTCTCGTGCCCGGGATGGGGCCCTGGATTAACGCCACACACCCTGGCGCAGTGAATACGGACCAGCCAGAGCAAGCTCTAGACGCGTACGGGACAGTGCGAAGTATGTTGGTCCAGGCCGTAAGACCGTTCATGAAAGAACCGGTCGAACAGGGCTGTCGGCCTATACTGTTTGCTGCGACAAGCGATGCTATCGTAGAGGAGAAAATTGATGGCCAGTATATAGTACCGGACAGGAAGGTTTCGGATGTTAGCACCCAGGCCAAGGATGAGGAGCTTCAAGAGAGATGTTGGAGGTTAGTGGAGGGAATTCTGAAGGAGAAATTGGGGGATCTGCCATATGGAACAAATTAAAGGAACAAATTAAAGTTCATCTACCTATCAAGCAAGGACAATTATTTTAATGAGAAGAGTTGCGCATTTGGCATATTTCATCAATATTGTACGGTTGTTGCTAGACGGTACTAGAGTATCATGTTCTAAATGCGCAATTACAAGCCTGCCTTATTACATTCAATTCCTAGAACCAACCGTACAGGAAGCCTTAGATGAAGAAAAACGTCATGTTTATTAGCTAGAAGATATGACTACAGTATTCCTAGTACTCTACACGTTGTAGATAGGCTTAGGAGGTGCATATCCAACAAGACGATCAGTTGGTTGACTCGGCCGGAACATTTTCTCCTTGTACCACTCCTGGGCTGTCTGCGACAACTTCACAACTTCCTGGAAGTCGAAGTCCTTCTTAGGAAGCAATGCATAAACACCCTCGGACCACTCGGGCGCGACGTTGTAGATTTGGGCAAGATACTTTTTCTAGGAATGATGTTAGTGGCGGTTGGCAAAGATATTCATTTCGGAACATACCTGGATTAACGGGTACTTGACCTGCTTTAAATTCTGAGCTGTGTTGTAGCAGGTATGCTTCCGTTCCTCTTCGGTCATTACACGCCTCCAAAGCTCAGTCGCCTGCGCATAGTCGTTTTTCTTACCCTCGTGCCACTGAAATACCCAAAATTAGAAATTTATCGAACAGTAAATCACAAGAATGATACTCACATAATGGCTCTTGCGGCTACAGATGTTATCCGAGACCTGGAAAGCTGGCTCTGCAGCGTCCGGGCGGAACTTGTGCACAAAACTGTTCGGCACGTACGGAGGGTTTCCACCATGATTGGCATCGACACGCATCTGCCCGTCAAAGTTGATCGAGGAGAAAGACTGGGCCATAAACGGGCAGTTAACAGGGATCTGGTGCAGATTGACGCCGATGCGATGGTATTGAGCGTCCCTGTAGAAAAACATTCGGAACTGGAGCAATGGGTCGGGGGAATCACCGATCCCGGGCACCATGCTTCCCGGTGAGAAGGCCGCTTGTTCCACATCCCGGTGGAAGTCCTCCGGGTTCTTGTTTAGCACAAGGCGCCCAAACTCCTCCATCGGGAACTTGTCGCGCGGCCAGACCTTGGTTACGTCGAATGGATCGAAGCCCAACTTCTCTGCGTCCGCGTCTTCCGGCTTCATGATCTGAACCTTGGCTGTCCATTCGACTTGCTCGCCATGGGCAATGGTTTCCCAAAGGTCGCGCTTCGAGTAATCCGGGTCCTCTCCCATTTTTCTCAGCGCCTCGTCGTAGGTAAATTGCTTTTGTCCGTGTTTGGCGATGAAGTGATACTTGATATACACGAACTGGCCCGCTTGGTTTATCCATTTGAACGTGTGGCAGCCGTACCCGTGGTTGAATCTCCATCCGACTGGGGTTCCGTGGTCGCTAAAGAACATTAATCCCGCATGGTTCGACTCGGGTGTATTGGCGAGTAGATCAAACGTGGCGTCCTGGTCGAGAAGGAAGTTCTTAGGATCGCGAAACTGCGAACGGATTACGTCCGGCCCCTGAATAGGATCGCGGCAGAAGAAGATCGGCCAGTTCAGCCCTACGATATCGTAATTGCCTTCCTTGGTATAAAACTTGATCGCGAAACCTCGCGGGTTGCGCGCCTCGTCGGGATACTCCCGACCAAGAGTCACGGTAGAGAAGCGAATAAAAATGGGCGTCTTCTCTCCGGGCTTCTGAAGGAAATTGGCTTTCTGCTCTTGCGTTAATACCATCCTGTGGCTTTTACCCATTAAACGAGTACATACCGTAAGACTCGATACGTTTTTGGTACATTCGAAATATCCAAATGCGCCACTTCCGCACGGGTGTACCATACCTAGTAACATATCAGTTACCTTATTTAGTCATTATCGGTTACTGAATACTCACGTTCTAAATTCTTCGAACGGTTGAAGGTCTGCTGCTTCCTATACTATACATTAGCGGTCTTTATACACTCAAGGACTAGATAGGTGCGCTTACTGGAAAAGAAATACGTCGCTGGCTACAGGAATGCCGCCGACGGTCTTACTGTGGCAACTAGGATAAATTAGCTCTGCATATGGCCTATAAGGGCTTCATACGTACGCATCTGGGAATGGAATGGCTTCGTTGTTAGTGAAATAGGGGGCGTCGTCCGTACGAATTCCACCTGCAACACAGCCCGATATTTTGGCTGCGATATCCGCGGGTCCCTCATTGGCACTCATCATATGAGTTACGCGGTTACCACGCGACTCTCCCGCCGTGGAGCTTTGAATTCCCGTTTTAATAGCTTCCAGTGGATGCTGGGTGATGCTCCATTGGTTGCTGTTCGTCGTACCGCCGAGAGCGCTTGATGCCATTTTGAATGATTAATATGAATATGCCCCGTACGATAAAAGCGTAGATTGAAAATTAGCCCACGATAATTATTTCAATGGAAAACAGGAAGACATGTCTTGCTACACTTACTGATGAAGGGCTTCTGTGGTAATTATGGGCTGCTCATCTGCCTAGGTTCTTGGCTTTGGCACTTGTCTTGATGTAAACCTGACGATTTTTTCGCAATGCATAGAGTATTGCCTTAATCAAAGTTGAAAGTCAAAAGCTCATTAGCTAATACAAACCAATCGAGTACATTAACCTCAACGACTCGGAACATAGTCGCCGGAAAGACGTCCGGGTTCTAGACGCGGTTGTCGCGTTGAGAAGCGAATCATGATACACCTAATAGAGTTGACCAGGTTAAAGGTTGGCTCGGCATTTTGAATATACTAGAAATGATGACGAGGTCAGGGAGAAAAGTTCCGAGGCGCCAAACCTGGGTGCTTTGCCTGGTTTCTTGACGTGGTCATATCATCGTAATATTGAATTTCCCCCCTCCTCCTAGACAAACTCCACACGCAGATTTCTTATGTCATTAAATGTCACTAGGATCATGAGCTATCGACGTCTTGAAGCAAGACCACATGGGCACGACCAGAGTAGCCGATTCGATTTGAGAGATTTTATCGGAGTGTCCCCAATCTGAGGCGTAGTTCTCGATCAGGTGCGCTTTTATATGATTTTCCGGCGATGGTCTATCTATTAGGGTTGGTAGTATTAGAAATGTTCAGGCATATTACTTGTAGCTATATTTTATCAACCAGATTTTAGGTTTAAAACAGCTGTTCCAATTCTTCAAAGAGGTAGTATATCCCGTCACGCGTTGCGCTCTGTTAAATAAGTAAACGCTGAGGTCTACCAACTAGAGATAAAGGGGTTTCCACTTCTTATCATACATGATAGGAAGCGATTTAAAATAGGATTCTGTTATTGATTACCTGTAATATATTATAGGCAACTACTGAATAAATTCACAAGATTGGCCAATAAGATGGTATCCCTTAGACAAAGGCTAGACGAAGGCTAGTCGTAGCGTAATGAATAGCCTCACTTCGAAAGCCGCGATCGAACAGGCTTAACTAGCGTGATCACAAACTTTAAAACAACATATCAAACTTAACTGTCACAAAGCAGAATGAACTTAGGTAGGCACCGTGTAGTTACCAAAACGAATTCTGTTCAATTCTTATATGTACGAAGATTACAAAAGAATCATTGAAATTAAATAAACAGCTATATAGAATGGTGGCTAAAACCTTTTTCTAAGCCATTCTAACCTATCCCTAATCATGTATCCTCATCCAAACCTGCTTTTTAAAACAAGCAATTCTCACCAAACCTTAAAACACCCAATGAATGCAAGCCTTTAGATACAACTAGGTCGCTTACAAAAGCGCGGCAGCGACAGCGGCGGCAACGACGAACCCGAATCCACGCTCGAGGTGACCGGCGCCCGCAGTAGGGATGGTGGGGTAGCCGGTGGTGGAGGACTGAGCGGGAGGAGGGACGGGGCTGCCGGTGCCAACAGGAGGAGGCTGGGGCACGGAGGCGCTGGAGCTGGGCACGATGGTAGGGTACGGCGGCGGGGTCTTGATGGAAGTCGTCAAGCTGCTGGGACCGGTAGGGTATCCGGTAGGGAAAGGCGTGGAGGTGAAAGTCGGGAAAGGAGAGAAAGACTTGGTGGGGTACGGGGTCTGAGTCTCCGTCGGGTAGGGAGTGAAGGTGTCACTCTCGCTGGGAGTCTCGGTAGGGTAACCAGGAACTTCAGGAGTCTCACTGGGAGTCTCACCGGGGGTCTCAGTGGGGTAGCTCGGGGTCTCAACGGGAGAGCTGGGGTAAGGGGTGAGAGTCACAGTAGTCTGAGGAACCTCAGGAGTCTCGGAGGGGGTCACAGGGCAGACGGTAGTGCCGACAGAGATGACCTCGGTGGTGGTGTGAGGCTGGCCAGGCTTGCCGGGGCAGTTGGTAACCTCGGGTCCGCAAGAAGTGATAGTGCGGGTCTTGGTCGAGTAGATGGTCGAGGTAGAAAAGTGTGTGGTGGGGAGAGTCGAGTAGACGGTCGACGTGGAGAGTTCCGGAGTGGGAACGGATGTAGGGTAGCCGGGAGCAGAAGGGCTGGTGGTGGGCTGAACCTCGGAAGTGCTGGAGGTAGGGGTAGGGTATCCAGGGGCGGTAGCAGTCTCAGAAGAAGAGGTTACAGGGCACACTGTAGTGGTAAGAGGGACAGTCTCAGTGGTGACATGAGGAGTGCCCGGGCAGTTGGTGACAGTAGGCGCGCAAGAAGTAACCGTGTACCTGGTCGTCGTGTAGATGGTGGAAGTGGTGTACTCAGTGGTAGAAGGAGTTGGGCTGCTACCAGGGACGCTAGTAGGGTACTCGCCTCCACTGCTTGGGACGAAGGTAGAGATGGAGACGGTAGGGACCGAGGTGCTGTAACCACCAGTGGGGACGGAAGAGCTACCAATGGGAACAGAGGTAGAGACCGATGCGCTGGAAGAAGACTTGCCAGTCGGGACAGACGTAGAACCAGTAGGAACGGACGCGCTGTAAGAAGACGCACCGGTGGGAACAGTAGTAGGTCCGGTGGGGGTGGACGATACCGGGCAGACAGTGGTTCCGATCGAGATGGTCTCGGTGGTGACAGTACCAGGGCAGTTGGTTACAGACGGGGCACACGAGGTAACAGTGTACTCAGTCGTGGTGTAGATGGTCGAAGTGGTCAACTGAGTCTCAGAGCTAGCGGTGATAGTGCTGCTCGGGGCGCTGGTTGGGTAAGAGACCACACCGGAGCTGGTGGTACCGACGCTGCTGCTGCTGGGAACGAAGGTGGAGGAAGAGCTGCTAGCCTCAAAGCTGGAAGTAGAGCTGATCTCGGAAGACGAGCTGGGGACACCAGTGGGGTAGGTCGGGTATGACGGGACGGAAGACGTCGACAGAGTAGCAATGGTGGAGGAAGTGGCACTGCTGCTCTCGGAGCTGGAGCTGGAGCTGAGGCTGGCGCTAGAGCTAGAGACTGAGATCGAGCTTCCAGGGTAAGTCGGGTACGAGGGAATAGTGGTAGATGAAATCGCCTCAGTAGAGCTGGTGCTAGAGATCTCGAAAGATGAGCTAGAGCTAGAGCTAGGGATGAAGGTCGAGCTAGAGCTGGAGCTGGAGCTGGGAATGAAAGTTGAGCTCGAGGTTGGGACAGAAACCGAGACTGAGCTTCCAGGGTAGGTTGGGTAGGAAGGAATAGACGACGTAGATAGCGTCGCCTGGGTTGAGCTGGTGCTGGAAATCTCGGACGAAGAGGCCGAGCTGGAGCTGACGGCGTACGAGGAAGACGAAGCCGAGCTGCTCGTCACCGCGAAGCTAGAAGTTGAGCTCGACTCGGGGTACGTCGGGTACGACGGGATGGACGGGGAGCTCACGGGGTAAGACGACGTAGACGGAGCAGCAACCTCAGAAGAGGTTGAGGTCTCTGGGAACGTCGGGTAGCCCGGGGATGTTGGGTATGGCTCAGGTGCAACAGGGTAGTCCGCTTTGGCAGAGCCAGCGAGGGCGAGAGCCCCCAGGCTCAAAAGTAGGCCTTGCATAGTGGCTTAATTTTGCTCGGATGAGTATTATATTAGGTATTATAAAAATATATTCCTAGCGAGGGACAAGAAACGACCGTGATCTGAAGCGAGCTGTGGGTGCGCAAGTCAAAGCGAGTGAACTTGGCTGGGTTTATACAGTTGAGCAAGCCAGAAGCCGATGAGGAGATAAAAAGCATATGGGCTGCGAGGGACTCTTTAATATCCATACGATTGAGTGACATCGCGCCCAGTTACACCTTAAGGAGAGACAAAGACCGGGGCATCGATACCAGTCAATCTTAGGGTTCCACAGAGAACCAGGCCCCGTAAATTCCATGTAGCCTTGATCCGTCACCTATCGTCTCCGCAGAGACGGCGTGTGGGCTGACGTTGAGGCTGGCGTAGAGTTGTATCTCTCGTAAACCCAATACGACGCAGACACGAGCAGGCGGGTGGAGCTGCGTTGAAGCTCGACTCGCATTGGTGCAGATCCTGCAAAAGGTGCTATGCCAGGTTGCTTGTCTTCACTGTCTACCAATAAGCCCAGCCGCCGGCGCTTTGGCCGCGACACCGTACGTACTGTTACCTCACTACTGTTATGGGAATGGCATGCAAAATGATTGGCTATAGTCTTCAGATGCCCCTTGAACACATTAGCGCACGCTCCAAGTATATTCCCAAATTTAGCATCCTTAATCTCCAGTCGAATACGATAGGCAGTACCGAATTCATACGCATACATCGACTATGATGAGTATTGCCGCTTGAAATGGCGGTCTTGTCCAATTTCATAACAAAGAGCGGAGACCATCGAGAACCCAACCGTGTACCTAAAGTACATAGCCTTTTTGCTTTGTGCCTGGACCAACACCCTATCGTAATTGTCCCAAGATCTCGTTCCAACTAACTGCCTTATCAGCTGTGCTATTGTTTGCTACGGTATGCACCTACGGATCCGTACATAAGATTCACAAGAATACTACGTTGTAGCTGAGTAAAAGATCTCGGTGGACCGGGCGATCCGGGTGGTGCCGGAGTGGCGTCTTCCCAATCTGGAATAGGAATAGGGGCCGTTGGAAAACACTAGAACTTCCAACTAATTTTGCGGCATTCGGCTTGTCAATCGGTAGGTATAAGGCTGCCTTTCTGTCATAGTAGCCTGATACTCCATACTTCACGATGCTTGATGGAACTTTTCAGAAGTTTTCCAAGTACTCTTAGCTTAAGTGTAATAGTACGTCTCTTAGCGGGCCACGATCGAGGTGATAGTCCACGCCATGATGCTGACTTGCATTTTCAGCCTGACCTGCATATTACCCGGACCGAGGAGTTGGTTGTTCACAATGGAGTTTCTTAGCATTGCGTATTCCAAGTCGTAGTTAATTGCTTTTTGACCCAGTGAAAAATTTTACATGCAGCCATATTTTCGGTCCCACTGTTGTCGAGTCTTGTTCCTTGACATGGATGCTCTTTTCAGGGGCAAGAGGAGTTAAGTAATCATAATAGGGGTATAGGGGTGCCTCACTCATCCTACAAAGAAAAAACTATAGAAATATGCGTGAACAACCCGCGGCTTTGCTCTTGCTCCGTTTTCATTCTAGTTTACCTATGCACAAGTGATAGCCGATTACACACAATCCCCTTTCTCACCGACGCTAGGGGACCATGTGAGAGAGTGGCTCAGCGTGGATGATAATATTGGTCCGATTTGCGATGACCGGCTTTGTCGGACAAGGGGGCTTATGATTGCCAAGGTACGCAATTTCAATGCCGAAGGGGTTAACTAACAAGGTACCTTGGGAAGCTACTTACGTTAAATAAAAGGTTACGAGATGTTGATGTTCAAAACTAGCGAAAAAAAGCAAGCCCGAATCGTGATGACAACAAGATCGAGAGAATTTTATTATTCCAACAACTTTTCTTATTAGCTCAATTCTTAACTCCTTACATCCGTCTTTGTGGTCTACTTTGTATTCGATCTAGTGACGTCACCTTTTTTACTAACGGGCGCTTCTAGTGTATATTCTAACTTGTTTATTGCCGAGAATTAGTCCAGCAGAACCCGCAGTCCTCTAGCACAGAAATCTAGTAAATTCTTTAGTTCGGTTGATTGAAAAGAAAAAGATTCCAACCTGATCCACATCTCAAAACTTGCCACCGCGAATAATATATAAAATCCTTTTTCACTGCCCGGACGATCATACAGCTAGTTGTTGTTGTCTAAAATAGCGTAATAAATACGAGCCGCAAAGTCCCACTTAGATGCTGGAGGAACCCGAGGAGCCATAGGAGAGCCATGGCATCAAGTCCGCTTAACGGTATGGAGTGAACACCTGCATGCTTAAACAACTCACCCGCTTAAGTCTCCCCGCAATTACGAGCTTTCTCATTGTAGTGCTTACTTGCTCACACTTGGGTATCGATCGATCATAGTGTTCAAGCAGCCACTGAAGCTATTCTCTCAGCAGCCTATGACTGGCTTCTTCCGCGATGGCTATTGTCGCACCGGCGGAGGCATCGATCCGGGAAATCATGCTGTGGCCGGTATCGTTACCGACGAGTTTCTTGACTTCTCCGCTTCACGCGGTAATGACCTACGTCAGGTCGGCTTAAAAGGCGGTTGTAAGTGGTGTCTGTGCACTGCTCGCTGGCTCGAAGCCTTCCAAGCCTACCGCAGTGGGAAGGTTACAAATCTGGGAGTCCCCCGCGTCGACCTGGACGCCACAGAAGACAGTGCGTTGGGGATGGTCGACATGGATACCTTCAGGCAATTTGCTGTAAGGCACGAGCAGTCGAATGCGAGCGGGAGTAGAAATAATGCTGCCTAGGTCGGTTTCCCCTCCCGCACTGCATCGGATATGTATCTATTGCATTAGTAAGGGTGAACAACTATGTGTGGCTGCTTATTGCATATATTGTGTACAAAAACCTGTTCGAGCACTCGACTATAAGTAATTTTAACCTGAACTCTTAAACAGACGTGAAGCCCCTAAAAGCCGACAATGCCTCGTCAGTATATATGCCGAATGAGACTACTAGGTATTGAAAATATCTTCTGATACAATAGACGTGGGCGTGAATGTATATATTGTGAGCAATAGGTAAATGGGAATCATGATGATATACTAGAATAAGGAACAAGTTGATTCTTACATGGGTTCGGGTGATGAGAATGTCAAACGACGGTAAATATCCACAACCCCCTACTCATCTTACACCCAACTATTCTTCCAAGGGAAAAAGGCTAGAAAGATACCATGATCTTCTACATCTCCTCCCTTACCTTTGCCCTATGATGGACTGAGCGTCATCGATGCTATTGCCGAGACATTGTCACACTACAGATTGCAAGCAGCCGCTCTCTAAACCATTTCCGGATTTCCCCCGAGCTTGTCTGATCTGATCTAAGCCGGGGAATGTTGGCGACTACCTCAGGCTTGATTGTAATCAAGAACCTTAGGTCAGTCAATTATGAGTATGTAGTGTAGCTCGAGATAGTCGATTTTAGACGCGAAAGGTCCGAAAAGGGAAGAGTTTAACCAGATCTACGCGATACGCTGACATTTGAGCACGCGGCGTTTAACGCTCCTAAATCGGGAGGTCTGAGTAGAAGATCGACCTTGGCCGTCCGGATTAGTTCATTCTCGGCGGCAAAAGAGCGGTGCGAATTCCAACGCTGCGGTAAAGGTGCTAGAAATAGACCCCGTGGCAAAATACATGCTATATCGCATTGAGATAGATCATCAAGGTTAGATACGATCGAGCACGCGGCAGATTCCGGCAAAAGAAAAATAGGGGCCACGATTTTCTTGTACCGTAGATCACGCGAAAGGGGGTCTACGATTGCGTCTTACTAGGCCATCAGTCTGGCCGCATTTCGCATCTAGAAACGACAATTCACGACAATGTCATCGACGCGAATTGGCTCTACACCCCATCATATTTGCGGTATAACGACCTACATTAGCTGCACAAGGTCGTGCAAAATATATCCGACCTGTTCGTCGGTAATTGGGATCGTCTGTTAACTTTCGGAGAGTGCTCTTTGAATTTCTTCTTGGTACGGCTATTCTCAATTACTTTACTTAGCAGGTTTCGAGGAAGGAAACCATTACCAGCTTTTCCTCCAGTCATTGGTTTTTTAGGGGAAGAACAATTTACAAAGGGCGCAATGATAGGCATTGTCGATACAAAATGCGCATTCTCGTCGACTGGTTGTCGCCCCTGATCCCCTGAATGGTGCAGAAACCCGATTCGGATGCCATCTTTCACCTTTTGGGCGCATCACGCAAAACGGAAGCGCTCGACTCGGCAGGTGAAGCGTTCTCGTCACCTATGATTGGCTGAGAGATTCTACTTTGGCAAATGGTTTTTAGCAAGTATAGCATCCCTATCGCTATAGTGGCAAACGCATGGCTACCTAACGTGGTATTCGACTCTAGGGCACGCAGAAGTGCAACCTCCGGCAAGGGATCAAGGCTTTTATAGGCCGTAGGCTCCTAGTACATAGAAGGGAGGTTTTTCCACGAAACAAGCAAAAGCCAAAAGTTGTGGATGTGCCGGCGGGAGTTTGGGCTTGAGTGACAGGTCGGTAGGTAGATGCAGGTGAAGGACCACTGCATGGGCTAATTCCACGAGGTTACAAGGATTCGGGGGGTGAACCCGATACTTGGCGCCTGGCTTTTTAACGGTAGGCATGTGGCGTTTGTTCGAATTGGATGTTTGAGATACCTACATTGTTGGTGACTCGGGTCTGAAACATGATCTTATATCGTTTTCAACTCGACCTGGCTGAGTATTCACGAATCATAAGTAAGGTACCTGTTATGCCCTACCAATCGATCTTTACGATCCCGTTTAAGTATAATGCAATGTCTCTGTGAGTATGTAAATCGGGATCATAAGTTGAGTTATCAGTTGTTTGCGATTCTAATTACGCAGTATTACCTAGGTATAATTCAGGTATGGATCGTAAAGTTTTATTTTCCGACGGACAATTATAATTATAATATGGTGCTATCAAACATCATCTACAAACTTAGGTAGGCACCTAAGTGCCTATATAATAAGATCTCCCTTGGTTATAACTTTATCATCTTAATTGTGCAGAATGTTTCTTTTCGATACTTGTAAGGATGAGTTATCTTCTAAACGTGATCCATCCATCCGATTCATAATTGCTCAAGTAAGGCGATCATCGAGCTTTATCTTATTGGGTTAGCTTCAATAGGCCTTGAACTAAGATGTTTAAATGATTGCTTGTTTATCTGATTTTATCCAAGAGAAAAAAAAAAAAGCATTCAATGCCGAGATTTGACGATTAAGATCTTACATGCTACTTAGATTTTGGTTGGATGGTAGGTTGCTTAGAACAGAATACCTACAAGCCTTCTTATAAAGTACCTGATGTAGGTGGATTGGGGGGCACGCTAAGTGTTCCGAGGCTGTCCAAGGTACCTAATATACAGGCGATAATACAGTAATATTGTGCGGGGAAAAGTATCCCT
Source organism: Daldinia sp. FL1419 (assembly GCA_025201765.1). NCBI lineage: Eukaryota > Fungi > Ascomycota > Sordariomycetes > Xylariales > Hypoxylaceae > Daldinia > Daldinia sp. FL1419. The sequence continues at coordinate 117,675 of MU623395.1, forward strand.
ACAATGTACTCTAGAACCATTCAATCGAATCAAATGCGACCAGTTAGGTGCTACAGGTACCTGAGAGCCCCCACTACTAACCGTTAGTACGACTTTAGTTTACCCAATAATCTCTGTAATCTCTGAAACTCAACGCAAGTCTCCCAAAACATCGTCTTGGCTTCTCAGAGTCCTAAGAGCCCACAGGATTGAGAAAGGTCTTGGGTCCCCTAAATTATCCATTGTCTCTTTTTTTTTTCCTTGACTTTGAAAAAAATGCGATTCACGATTCCTATCTATCAAGTCGTCGAGGAGGATTTTGGAAGTCTTTAATCGGACCATTCAAAACCTCTTTTTTTCCCGCGTTTCTTTTGCATTTTGCCCTTCAAATTATTATCATCTTTTTGTCTTCGCATCCCTCGTTCCTCATCACCTAATTTATTCTCGAGCGGTGCTCCTCACACATTTCCCTGGCCCCTTTAATACTTTAATACTTACTACTGTTTCTAATTACGGATACACATCTCCCCGATTCGTCGTACCTTACATCCTACGAACTTGAGCCCACTCCGATATTATTCCTAATATTGGAATTTAATAATTACTTTCTTTGTCACTCGACTTGTTACTCTTCAATCGCCTATTCCAATTGTGAAGACGGCGAACGGTCACGGGTACGGGCGCGGACGAATCAAAACCTCAATCGCAATATACCAGGTGTCCCGAAGATCGTTACCGGTCCGGTTGACTTGAATACCTATTGATAGGATCAATTCGGAAACGGATCCTCCATAATTCCTGTCTCTGTGCTGCGTATGGCAGCCCCCATCTTTACTGCCGTCTGACCTGCCCCGTCTAACCTAAACCGACCAATCGACGTCCTGCGATGCACTCGTCCGACAGCAATCGACGGGGCCAGCGCCGTCGGCCAGATTTGAATATTAACACCTCGAGCCCTGTTAGTAGAGGTCGCGATTCCGTGCCTTCAACGCCGCCGGCAAGGTCGAAAACAAAGCCCCCCGTATCTAGTCGAGCTTATCGAGTACCTTCCAACTTACCACCTTCGCGCGATTCCGAGGACTCTTTTCTAGATAATGGTTCCGACGAAGTCAGAGGGAACGACCAGGAACCGCCCGATATACCTAGGGGTAGGAATGTGAGGGACTCGCACGACCTATCTTTACCGTCTCGCCAATTCACACGCGACTCGCTTGTTACGAATATGTTAACGTCCCTCGACCAATTCTCGTTGGGACAAATACATACGCCTGTGAATAACTTATTTGATGACGACGATCCTCTTAGTCCACCGAGGGGAGACGAGTACTCGAGGTCTATGACGGCTAGTTCTTCTCGACCGGGGCGTATGTGGAGCTCTGGTGCCGGGCACGGCCACGGATATTCGTATAGTTCTGATTTTGAGGGTACTGATGACGGATCCAGCAGAATGTCGGGCCAATTCTCGAGGGGGCGACGAAGCAATAGCAGTTCTGGCTTTCAGTCTAGTCTGGGTCGGATTAATAGTTTGCGGGATCGCAGTCATCCAAATGCAGCTGGTGGGCGGGGGTTGCATTCGAGAGGAGGTAAGACCAGCAAGAACAGTAGCACCAACAGTATCGATGCAGATGGTTATGCTCAAGTCCTAACCACTCAGCGGTGGGCCCATGGTATCGGTGGGAGGTCATCAAGTTTTGACTATGGACAAAGACCATCCTTACATTCTCTTAGTGCTTGGAGGAGTGATCTTTCTAATACGTTCCTTGTTGATGATTACGAAGCAGCGCCGACGCCAACTATTCCTGTTGGACCCCGTCGTTTAAACATGCCGTCCACACCCGTCGGACCCCCGCCTGTGCTTTCGCTAGAGCTGGAGGCGAAGACTCCTGATCGTAAAAAAGCTGCTGCAAGATCGAGAAGTGGCACTACAAGGACGACACAATCCAGGAATGGTGGTCAACGCGATGGACAGCATGACGTGCCACCTCCATTGCCTTCGGCTGAATTAGACGCTGCTCCAGCACCACACATTGGCTACGAGAAGTCCAAGGAGTTGTTACATGGCGCTCCTAATCCAGCACCACCGGTGAAGCAGGGTTTCTTTAGCAGAATATTTGGCTACCGAAATAACACAAGCGCCCCGGAAGCTAAACCAGTGCAACCCGCATCGACATTGGCAGAACCTGCTGAACAGTCTAACAAGTTACAGCATATAGCATCACAGACCAAAGCCCAGTCTACACCTCCGTCGAGGGACTCTCAACGTCCTACTAATCCGCCTCAGGTCCTCCATAAGAAATCTTCCTTCTTTAGAAGGCGGAAGAAGTCTATCGCTGAGCCTCCGGTACCGCCGCCTCCGGTACCAGCCCCGATGGAAATTAACAGAATTAAGGAGCAAACCATTCAGCGCGAAGATAGTCCCGTTAGTAGCTTACGTGAAATCATGAGCCCCTTTTTGCAAGATGGCGCACCATCCGCACCCAATTCGCTTTTATCTCCAGGGCTCGAAAATTTGCCACGAGTACGCGGCTATGAGTCGCAGGATGAGGATAACGCTCGCAAAACTAGAGGCTTTTCTCCTGACTACGAGCCTAGTCCAAATGCTACCATACGGACTGTAAAATCCACGTCGGCGTTAAGGAGCCAGGATGCTGCTCATAGACGTTCTCAAATGGGAATGGACATGCGAGACCTCCCTGAATTACCCCCGATGAAGTCACTCGAAGGTCGTGATGCGACATTCTTTCACGATAGTAGCGACGAGGGCGAAAGATCCTGGCCTACTGAAACACGCAAGCAACAGCAGCGGCGACAAAGCAGTAAGACTTCTCCAAAATTAGATAATTCGAAAGGTAGTTTCGAGGAGGCTGGCAGTCAGGAACAGCAAGATAGCAGAGACGAAGATTCCAGGCCTACTCCGTCGCCTCATTTGCTGCTTCAACAAAATACCATGCCTGAAGATGGGGATGATGATGACAGAGTTTCCGGAAACCAGCATGGTCCTAAGAAGATGTCTACGTTTCCTGGTTCACTCAACAAGTCTGGCAATGGCTTACCTAGCGTCAAAGTGGATAATGTTGAGAGTAGCCCTAAGGCTATGGGTTCGCCTTTAGACGAGCCTGAGGTATCAGTAGGAGAGCCGACAGAGGATGATCGTCAGAAGGCTCAAAAGATCTTCGATGGCAATGAAGATTTCATCCAGAAAGAAAAAGCAGCAGCTTGGATGGGAGAGGAGGGCCTCCTAAGGCAAAGAACCCTCAAGGCGTACATGGATCTTTACGATTTCACAAACGAAAGTGTACTTGCTAGTTTGCGACAAGTGTGTAGTCGCCTCGTCTTTAGGGCCGAGACCCAACAGGTTGACCGGATTTTGGTCGCATTTTCGAATCGGTGGTGTGATTGCAACCCCAACCACGGCTTCAAGACTACTGGTAAGCAACTTGGACTACACCCCGTGGCTTATATCTAATTAATGCATTGCAGATGTAATCCACACTTTATGCTATTCAATCATGCTATTAAACACCGATCTTCACCTAGCAGATATCGACCAGAAGATGACCAAGAGCCAATTCGTCAAGAACACCATGACTACTGTCAAACATGCGATAGTTGATTCCGTCCCCGAAGCGTTTGACCGGGCCAGTATCTTACCTGGCAAGAATAGCTTGCTTAACCCCTCTGATTCAGAAATTGCAGCCGCGTTTGAGCCAGAACCAGAGCGACCTAGTTGGAGATCTTCGTTTATGCCGCTGCCGCGATCCGAGTCGTCGATGGGTAACTACGCAGACGGCCCGGTTGACACGTGTGGGCCACTCGTCAAGGCGCCGTTTGAAGGCCCAATGAAGGCGTGGGTCCAGCAGATGGAGCTTGTACTAAAAGACATCTATAGTTCAATTCGTGACGAAAAACTTCCTCTCTTTGGAGCTGAACCGGGTCAGTCGCAGAGCCAGGCCCAAAATAACCTGTCGGTCATGGGTATGCTTAAGCGCAGCCCAAGTGTCTTATCAAAGACACCATCCGAGGGCCATATCTCTGTGCGCGGTAGAATCGCGGACCCGACCCGCAATCCTGGAAGCAGATGGAACTCGAAGAGTCGGTCTAGGCCGAGATTCCCTGGTAACGGTATGTCCTCGAGCCGTACGAGCTTTGAAGATGGTAATTCCATCTGGAGTCCCACTACCTCATCTGCTACGTGGAGCCGTTACTCCTTGGGTAGGACCCAAACTTCGATGTCTATGGACTCGTTTAGTTCATATCCGCACGGCGACTATCAACAATCTATTGGGTTTGCCAATGCGCTAAGTCAGGCCATAATACGCGAAGATGTTCCCCCGGGAACCAGCGGCGGACAATCGATTATGAGTGAGGAAGTGTCGAGTAACCAGCTGCTCGACGATGAGTCGCTTGAATTGGCTGGTCCTCCGTGGGTGAAAGAAGGTCTTGTTATTCATAAGCATCATCTAGATGGCATAGACAAAAAGGCCAAGGAGCGAAACTGGTCGGAGGTCTTTGCCGTAGTCCAAAAGGGCACACTAAGCTTATTCTCTTTCTCCACCAAGTCAATGCGCCAGAAAGCTCGCGTTGGACGCAAACATGCACCCGGTGCTGTTGTCGGCGGTGGAAATTGGCAGGAAAATGCCACCAGTGTCGGGTCTTTCTCGCTACGCCAAACGCTCGCATCTGCTCTCCCTCCGCCTGGTTATTCTCGTACCCGACAACATGTTTGGGCCCTCAGCTTACCTACCGGCGCTGTGCACCTCTTCCAAGTTGGCACTCCCGAAATTAGTAAAGAATTTGTTCTTGCGGTTAATTACTGGAGTGCTCGATTAAGCACTCATCCGCTAGTTGGTGGTGTTAGCAATATGGAATATGGCTGGAGTGATGCAGTTATCAACAATGCCCTTATTACAGCCATCAACGACCCTCCCCCACCTCCACGTCCAGGCAGCGCAGCAGCAGGTCGCACCAGCATGCACAGCCGCCAAGGCAGCTTCCAGAGCAGCATCCGATCTTCGTTCGACGTCACTGGCGGCTCGCGCTCTAAACTACCAGGTGATCGAATCCATATCGCTGATTGGGCCGCCCCGGCGCAGTCCCTACGTCCTAGTAATGCCTCTGAAGATGAACAGCTAGAAATCTTAGAAGCCTATGTCAGGTCTATCGAAGAAGACCTCCAGAAACATAACCAACTTAGATCGCCTATGCTCCTAGCTTTCACACCGCGCGGTCATAACGCTGGCAAGGCGATGGCAAACTGGGAGAGGAAGAGTAGTTATCTTCTGCGTGAGATTGTCAAATTTAGGACCTATGTCGATTGCTTACAACATGCCAAGACAAAGCGTGCGGAAATTTATGCCGAACGCGATAACGCAAACCGCGCCCTACATGGTGAAGATCTAAGCGACGATGATGATGTCCATGATCCGGAGGGTGCCATGGCCACTCAGGCCGAATAGACCCGGGAATTGCTGGATTGAAAGAATCTCGACTGTCATGCTATACATAATTTCCATTTCTATTTCGGATCCGGTGCCAGCGAATCGATGCAATAAGAGCAAAGTGGTGGGCGAAGGGGTTTACTTTGTATTAATTTAGAAGACTAAGGGAATAACTCGATACCCGCAGAACGGCGCACGCTCGGCTCCTTTTGTTTTGCTATGCTGTAAATATCATATCTGTTCCATAGTTCGGAGAAGAGCTTGCTCCTTGTTGTGAATATCCATATTGAACGAGTATACGATTGTACGTTGCGATATTTCGATTCTGAGATGGGCTGCTGGACTTGGCACCTGGTATATAATATTCGGTCGATGTTCATGCGGCGAGATAGCTTTTAATTATGTGCATTTGCAGTTCTTCTATCTACTATCGGTGCTCAATATAAAGCCGATATTTACAGCGAATTATTTCATCCATATTATTTCTCCTTTACCTAACAGTTCCTCGCTTGTTTAAATCCATCAACGGAATACCTGAAATCCGTAAGGTAGCGTACCTACCAGCGTACCTACCAAATATCGAGATACTTACTAGTATCCATCCATCTTCCTTCCTTCTAATAGAGATAGCCTATTTACCCACCCCGTTATAAATCCGTGCACAGCATGATATCTCCTGCATCAGGTATCAAATCCCGGAAGCATCGACCTATAATTTTGAGGATAGCGCGGATAGGCCAGCGCCAGAGTAGTTCCCAGTGTGCAATCATAAGTTCGACGGGTTCTGGGCTAAAGAGCCTAAGGAATTGGTTCCGGAGGTAGATATAGGATGTAGAGAGGTAGAAGTACCTGTAGCCCATGTTTTGGGATGGGGAATGGGAGAGAAGAGGTAAATAGAAGGCGAAGCAGTATGAATATAGGAGTGGTATGATCGACATGACTGAAGTTTTTGAGGTGTTCTCTTCTTCGCTTCGCGCTACTATGTGTGGAAAATAGGAGGTATGTAAATAATCGCGTAGTGGCGGTCACTGAAATTCCCACCGTTTATTCTGTGTTAAATCCATCCGACCAATCTTCAAGATGATGTTAGGTGAAAGCCGCAGGCGGATATATATGTGTTTGCCTCGATGTCAGGGCCAGACTACGGGGTAGGCACGTTGTGAAAGATGCCCCTTTGTAGTCTGTCGTAGCTTACTCGACATCTAATAAAGCAGTTTCGCCGACACAATTAATTGGAAAATATGCATAGTTCATTGTTGGGTAATTGTGTATAGCAAGCGAGAATAAAGGATAACATAAGGATTGACGATACATGTTTGTTTCCCATTAACCATGTCGATTGCCCCTAAATGGGCTCATAAGTGCCGTTATTCAATAAGGGTCATGGCCAATAAGAGGATATTCACATACGTACTAAAATAAGTATCATTGAAAATTACAGACTATGAAAGCCTCATAAGATTACTAGCAACCACAGTAATAGAGATATTCAGGGGTATCTAAGTGTTTATGCCCGCCGAGTTCCAAGGAAACGGAACTGATATCCAACGCCCTCTCTTCCTGTAAACGCCACTATATATAGCAAATCAGCTCATCACCCTTGTATTTCTACGAGTTCCTTGCACATATTCAGAAACCTGCTTCGGTACTCTTGGCTATCTGTAGTGATACTCATCGGACCCTGGTTGTCAATGAGGTTATAACCCCGGACCAAAGTCGTCATCGTCTTTGCGTGGACCGTGTGCTTGGCCCAGAAGAAATCCAATATGGCGGCCCGATAAACTTCTTTACCGTCACTCGACACAACTCCCGTGCGCCAGCTCGGTGGATTTGGCGGTGAGAACGGCGGCTGGGCAGGTGAAACAGGTTCGTCATCGGGCTCTTCCAACTGAATGAGGGGCTCCGGGACATCTCTCGGACTGTTTGGTGCGGATATCCGGACGAGGAAGAGTGAGTAATCGACAGCATTACAATTCGCGAGGAGCAAAGTATCGTTTTCTATCTGCCGTTGAAATTCGGTGGCCTGTGCTTCGGTGAGCCGAATCTTGTCGTTGAATTCATCGGCAAGCTTCGATTTGGTAGCCTGGGAAGTCAAGGCTCCTCCGGCGATATCTCTCTCAGGGAAGAAATACGATGTCGGCTTGAGATCCCACGATTCCCATTTCGGTTTAGGACCATCCTGGGGCTCCTGATCCTGCCCGTACATAATATTTTCCATGACGATGTGATGGCTCGGCGCAAAACCTAATAGCGTGCCGATGCTCTTATGCGTGCTCTCGAGAAAGTTTGTGATGCGCACCAGTAAACTAGAACGGTTGGCGCGCATATGATCGACATATGGGATGATCATATCGTTCTTGAAAAAGTTGTGTTCGAAATGCCGAGGGATGGACTTAACGAGATATGCGCCGTCGTGAGTGCGGAAGAAAGTCGATCCACTATAACCCATATCCCCCATAGGTAACAAGGCTTTCTTATTCTTTTTGCCAGTCTGTTTCCTGACGTTGAAGCTAGCTTTGTAACTTTCCTCGGGGATCATCCATACGCCACGAAGAGGCTTGAATAGATCTTCCCGTACCAGTCGGAAAGTCAACCAGTAAAACGCCAAGAGACGAAGAAGTCTCTTTATGAGAGTAGGCTTTCTTGCAGGTCTGCCATCGTCTCTTGCGGTTAGGATGGCGTAGACTATAGATTTGGCGACTAAAGTCTCACGTCGAGTCATGTTGAAGATAGACTCATTATTTGCCCGACAGACAAGACGATGAGAAGGCAGGTGAAACAAGTCAATAACTGAAATAATGTTTATGAGAAGTCCGAGTTGGCTGGAGATGTATTAGATACCTAGGTACCTGCCTGCCTAAGTAGCACCAACGTACTCGGCATACGTATTACTTAATTCTTGAATATTTGCCTACGTTGCAGAAGTCTGCATAGCACACGAAACTTTTAGGCTGGAAGAAACGCTCCGGCGAGGTAGAAAAGAGTGACGTCACGACGCGGTACGTCTCGTGTCACTTATTGGTCAAACGAAGTAATTAATCGATCGGATTTCGTCCCGCCTATCTCAGCACACTAACGAGACTTTAACATCTATATCTTATTACTTTACATTTTGAGGCTCTTATATTCGTCTGACTATCACTCATCATCGATCATTTATTTGTTATAATATATAAGGTAGGTATATATATCTATATATATCTATCTAATTATGTTTTCCATCAGCTAGGGGAGTTGAGTTGAGAACTTTGTTCTTATTATTTTAGTACACGATACGAGCGAGCCGTCCATTCATAATTCGTAAAAAGTCAGGGGTGTCACGGACTCGATCGCGTCAGCTTTCCTGCTCCGCCGTCCACCAGCGCCCGAGCATACAATCGATGAAGCAATTCGGCAGCAAATGGGGCTGGCTTCTTCCCGTCGCGTACGGGTGCTGTGCTATCGAAGAATGCCGTCTTTATACCAACTTCGACTGTTTCGGTCTCTTTATTAATTCGAGCACGTGAAACGGGAATTCCGTCGAATTCGCGTGGGCCGGGCTCGAGTGGTGACCCTCCTGCTCTTACCGTGATAGAGTTGCTCGTCCTCTCTACCACCTCGAACTGGTCTGAAAAGCGCGTTCCGAGTTCATAATTGGACGATGCTAATTGCTGCCGATCGAAGAGCCGGTCTTGTGTCTTGGGACCCTTTAAAGAGGTAGGCGCTTCCAAGAATAATCCTGAATGGTTGGATTACGATGGCGGTTCAAATCCACGAAGCTCCGAGTTGTCCATATCTCATCGTCTGCCGGTAGTGTTGATATTAGGTTCGTTGTCGTAGTTAAGTAGGCACTGCTCCCGCAAACCACCACCAAGACCGTCCCTAGACTTTTCCTGATCCAATCCATGCCGGTTTTATAGCCCGGCACATACAATTGAGATTGTAAATGGTGTCGATCATGATTTCAGACAAGAAGCTCGTCAAATATCAATGGTCAACACGCCAAGATGGCTCGTATACGACTAGTTAGAGCTAGGAACATGGGTCCTTAAGCCGAAAGCGCGAGCTCCAATGCCATGAGCCATACAATGAAGAGTGGCATGCAATGAAAACGCCACGCCACTCTCTATTACTGGAGCCCCCGCTGATCTCTTCATAATGCTCATTAAGCCATGCTCGTGCTGCCAGTCCTCGAGTGTTGGTGCCGCCTATAGTGAGATCAAATATCATCATTTCACTACCGAATTTATATCAAAGAGTTCTAAAACATCGCAAGCTAATTCAGTAAATATGACCACTTTGACCGTTAGAATCTGGGCGTGGTAAGATAAATGTATTAATACGGATCCAACGTAGCACAACCGAAACGCTTCAAAACCCAATACTCAGACCCCTTCCAATGAACCGCCTATCTATAGCCGGGAGAAAACCCATTAACACTAAAGCGTATGGTAGTTAGTTTTGTGTAAGCACTGTAGATGGCGTTTGTACTCGCCTCCATTACCAGAGTTAGCTTGAAGGTTTCTGAGGGACATCAGATCTAACCAAACGTTACTTTCTGACAAGAGTCGTTCGATTCTCTCGCGCCGGCGACGCCTCTGATAGCTCAGCCGCGCTTCTCTTCGTGTATATTCCCGTGTTGACATGGGTAAGAGGTATGAAGTCCAGCCGTTAGGGCTGGTATGAAGCTATATTGATTACACTAGAGTCTCGCTCATGACTGAGGTGACCTCGTACACGATGAGTTTAATATTCGTTTTCATAGCTTGTAAGATTTAATTTCCAGTATCTTTAGACGTAATCATGCAGCAGCTATGCTGGGAGTCTTGAGGCTTTTAAGAATCACATATCTTTGTTTGGTCCCTCTTTGTCGGAGCTGGGTTGCCGCCTCGTGCATAGGCGCGATTTTACACTCCTGATAAAAGACTGCAGATTAGAAGGGGTCTGGTTGACATTTTAATTGGCCGTGCTTGACGTGCACCATGAAGCTAGCAGGCTTTCTAGCGTAAGTATCCTGCTTCTCTTTATTGAATTTTATTTGCTATCACCTTTTGCTTGTTTGTTTACTGTACGCCACCTGCCATGTTTCTTTATATATTACAAATAGGGATAGATCTTGACGTCCTGGGACCCTTAAACTATGAATCTCGGTCGGCTATTTCAGTACCCTCCTATGTGCTTTGGGGAGCTCTTATGATACTTGTACGAGTGTATATCCTCTATAACGAAGTAGCAGGAACCCAGCCCCTTAAGTTGAGAAATAGGGGTTATATGTAACCCGTAAATACTGTTAAAGATAAAGTGAACTATGGATTAAAGAAGTACTTTATGTTTACTATTTCTTTGGTCTAAATTAATACTAATTCTGACTTCATTGGGCATATATAATCGTCCTAGGTCCCTATATATGGTTATAACACTAAGTTAAGAACATATACTTTACCGCCGCTTCATGTACCTCTATTCCCATCCGTTGATGCATCAAGGAGAAAACTTTTATAAAACCTTCATAGCCTCGTAACAGATCGCATGATAATTAACTATTACATGAATATACTTGCTTTACTTCGCCCCGAGGAGCCTCCACTCATCTTCCTTTCTCTAGATCTTAACTCTCTCGAATAACCCTACTTGTGCCGTCCGCGCTGCAATAAAACATAACATTGAGGCTGTCATCGAAATTCCGCAGAAGAGCTGGAGGCCCAGGAAGCTTCCACCGTTGGCATTCACGATGGCGCCACCGATGGGAGAGCCAGTCAAGGCACCAATAGCTGCCACGAAGAATCCGATACCAGATCTTATTCCAATCTCACGGATATCGCTGATCTGGGCGACTATAGCAGGTAATAGTGAGATGAAACCGCCCGACGCGAACCCAAATACGGCCCCATACACAACTGTCGTGGCCGTAGACTTTCCTGGCACCCATAGAGCTAGCGTAATAATACCCGATAGGCCCGAGATGAAGATCATAATGTTAAAGCGTCCGAACCGGTCGCCAAGGAATCCGGGAAGAATACGGCCAGGAATACTAACAGCATTGATGATCGGGAGGAGGTAGGGTATGATCGATTCGTCGATGCCTTGTTGCCGGGCTTGTAACTGGATATAATTGAAGGGAAGAAACATGCCAAAGAAGAAGAAAAAGCCGGCAAGGACGACATAAACGAAGGGCAGCTCGCGAAAAGGTCGCAGGTATTCCGTTACCTTGAATGGCCTCTTGCGAGGTGGAAGGCGTGACTTAACCGTGCAACAGGCAAATGTGCACATGGCGAGGAGCATAAAGCCAACAGCGCGTATGGTCCAGGGAAACCCGATCTTGGGGATAAGGTGATTCATCATGATGGGAAGAACCACACCCCCGAGTGATGAACCTGAGACCATGAGCCCCAAGGCCGCGGCACGTTTCTTGAAGAACCAGCCCATGACCGAGTTCATTGCCGAGTTGAACACCGCGCTCATGCCTACCGCAGCCACAATGCTCTGGGAAAGGAGAATTTGGTAATACTGTGTCGAGAGGGACAGCATCATCAACCCGAAGCAAAACACCAGTGTGCCGATTATGAGGAGCCACCGAGGACCGTAGCTGTCGAATAACCGACCCATCTACCATACCAAAACATGTCAGCCATTGTTTCCTCGCATATATAAATACCAATGCTGGGGTTTGGAATACGGGGGAATCGATTTAGGATTACTCACTACCGCGTTCAAACCGGACATCATAAATACCTGGATGGACGTGATCCAGGTGACGGTCGATATGTTGTAGCTAGACAGAGGGCCGGAAACATAGTAATTGACGAATACGCCAACACAGTTCACAAGGCCGAATGTACTAAACAGGGCGCAGAATCCACCAACAACAACAAGCCATGCCTCGAGACCACCATCTGGGAAATCAGCCGCGTTGAAACCGGGTGTGGCATTGGAAGACGATGGAGCCACGCCGCCTTTCTCCACTATAACGCGCCAGGTCAGTCTGGAAGTCCTAGGTTCTTGGTTAGGGTCTAAGGGAACTTACTGTCTGCTTCGATGACATTTTCCGGATCGGGGAAGATGTTGGCGATGGTGGATTTGGTCTGAGAGGGTATTCGTTCAAGGGAGTGATTAGCGGACTCGAAAGGAGTCGGCTCGCCGGATGTTATGTGAATATCAGATTTTGCACCCTCCATAGTGGATGTTTCTGAATTGTAGCCTGGTGTTTTGGTGGTGAAGTGCGGCGGTGAGCCCGACAGTTGTGCATGATCGGTTGATGTTGGCATCTTGAAAGGTCTAGGGGGGGGGGCGCTCAACAAGGCAGGTTTCTCGATGGCAATGCACCACGAAGAGAATAGATAGACTGAGATTTCTTTGAAGAAAATAATAACAATAGATACTCGACAGTAATAGTTGTTACATAGAACAAGATGGAGGTAAATTACAAAGAGTATGTGTGCATGAACTGTACCCTACCAATATTGCGCGGGCGTGTTGTGTACCTCAGAGCACATGTCACTTTTAACAGAGCGTCTCTACACGTCGAGTCTCGAGTTACCTTAGGTAGGTAGCAATGAGGCTCATCCAAAGCTCTTATATGGAAACAGCAACTATCTAGCTACTATATATCGACCCGAGAACTCGGAGTAGACGATAGATTCTCGGTGTTAACAACGTTAATGACTAGGGCGTGGGTACGCGATTTCAGGGTTCTTAGCATAAGTTGTTGAGTCAACGGGGATGAGTTCTGTCTCCACTGCCCCCCCCCCTGTATGGCATGTTCGATAAAGTCCATCTAGGTGGGACTGATTTTAGCTATAAATTGAAGTAATAATTCTATTGGTTACGAGGTACGGTTGCTATACTCGGACGGCCGGCCCTGGTGAGTTAGTTAGCTGGTTACTTACTTAGGGTATGGTTGTATGAGATATTCATGATAAGTACCTAACATTCCCTTTTCTTTCTTTTTGTTTCCTTCTAGATAAGAACTTATTGTGCGAACTTGGTAGTCATACAAAGTACGCAAGAGACGACGAGATGGGCTGGACTCTCTTCGCCCCTTTAAACAGGCCGAGTCGCGGGGAAGGGGTAGGGCTGATTTAAAATCTAGACGACCCCCCAGCGTACATAGAAGGAGACTAGTAATAAAATTCGAATGGTGAATTTTCAAGAAAAGCTCCTGGTGTCTTTCTTAGCCTATCTGATATTTGTGGGTTGAATACCTAGGTCCTACCTATCCATACCTACCCCCCGGATACCTTCTTTTATCATATACTACATATGTAGAACACAGGCTCGGTCCAATGCCGTGATATTATAACGACGCTATCAACATCGCAATTTAGTATCTAACTAGAAACGAGAAACTCGCTCATCTCTACTATTGCAATTCTTTATAAACGAAGCAGTTAGACAACTCGTCTTCTGATAGCAGACAACTTCGTTAAAATTTCGGTGTGTAGCGAAGCGCGAAAGCCGAATTTCATTACAAAGCGTAACCCGTGTAATTTTTCCTATTCCTGCCTGGGCACGCGGGTACGTGGATAGTATACGCCAAGAGCGGACCGCTACTATGTGCTACACTACCTACCAGCCTACTGATGTACGTGGGCTAATGCAACAAGTGAAAGCCAATGGAAGAGACCGAAAGGTTGAATCCACACAACCGTTTGAAGAATTCTGGCTCGCACTAACGGAATAGAGTCAAGATTGAATCTTATCTGTATCAAGTACCAAGATCTCGCTGGAAATACGCGTCTGCTCGGAGATGGGAGTTAGACCCGCACGGATTTAAGTCTCCTATGTAGTTAATGATAACTGATAAACACCTAGGTTAGTTAATTAGGAGTTTTATGTTTTATGTTTTAATATCATGGTAGATCAAACTGTGATGCTATTGTATTTGTGGAGTTGTATAATTTATAACTTTGAATAGAGAAGTCCTCTGATTAATTTATTTTGAAATGATGTCTTATTAATGGCGGGAGTTGAAAAATGTGTTACACAGTTTATCTTGATCAGTTCTTACATGCAGGCCGGAGATATCGTACTACATAGGCTTAGGCACCATAATCCTTATTTTCACGGACATGGAAAAAAAAAAAAGAAGGAGAATCGGCCGATAATGCTTAACATATGTCCCGGTAGGAATACCCGAAGCGAAGCCACGTGGATTTCTCGGGGATTCAAGATAATCTATTGCCTATGTTGACTAGTGTGACTGGCAAAATACCGACTTTATTATAGCTGTTATTTATATTATAGCATATCAGACGCTCCTCTTAATCCAATGAAGAACGGAACTAGGAGAGCTAGGAAGAAACTAACCCCTAGTAATCAATATGCTATGGCTGGCTGTATGATACAATGGCTCCTGGAGACTTAATGATGCAGAAATATGCGTCTATCATGACTTCTCAAAGTCTTTAAGATTCTTGGCGTCGGCAAATGAGACCTTACCGTCCTGCCCAACACTGGCCACATTTATCTTCACCGCCGCGGCGTCCTCCGTCTTCGGTGTAAGCTCGGGCTTTGGCTTCGTAGCTAATTCTACCGCTGCGGGAACCTCTCCCATAGGAGCATCAGCTAGCTCATTGACGTCCGCATTTGTGAGCACGTCGCTAATTCGAGCGCCCCTACTTGACATAAGAATCGTAGTTGGGCCGCGGAATTGCAAGAACAGCCTATCGCCCCATATCGTACGCCTCGCTGTTGTGCGAAGGCTAAAGAGAACTCGCGAAAGGAACTTGTATGTCTCGGTCCCACGCATCGTCTTTAGGAACCTGGTTTCGCCTAACCAGGACGTAATTGAAGGAACTTGGAATCTTATTCCCGAGCTCTTGAACCTGAAGGGCAAAGGTGGGTTCTTCGTTACTGTGTAGGCTACCACGTTCGAGGGGTGAGCTACGAATTCCTCGCCTTCCGCAAGAGTAAGTTGGTATATGTGTCCCGGCGCAGATAATGCGGCAAGTCCCCGGCCGGTTAACTCGGAAGAGCCCCAGTGGGCTACTGGAAGCCGATATTGGATTCGGGGAGTTACGCTCAGCGAATGTCCGGTCCACGCAAGGAGGGCTGATCTTTGCGCTACCATCCAATCCGTCGTCCCATCGAGATGTAGTACGGAAAACGTAGTCGTATGCGACTTGGTCGATATTAATGCCGTGAGCGGTGTCGTAGAGGATATGCGTTGGTAGAGGAAGGGTACGCCAGTAACGGCTCGCGTAAAAGGTGAGAGCAAAGAGAGGGTCGATTGCGCCTAGTGATATCAGTTGAATCCTTCGCAGAGCATCGAACGTTGTGTCGTCTCACATTTTGCGCTTTACCCGACACGGCGACCAATGTTCCGCGACGTGTGTATAGCCTCTGCGAAGCCGATAGCGACACCGAGAGGAGGGAATATGGCGTCCCTAATACTTCAAATCTTGCATCTAAAGCACCGTATAAGCAAAATTGCTCAGAAAGCGAGGCGGTGGGTTTGTAGAAGTACCCGCAACATCTTTGGAGGCATCAATAGACGTGCCGAAGGCGTCTCCCCCGAGGCGAGGTGATCCGGTGGTGGGGGATGCACTGAGTTGAATAGCTCTACATTGACGACAAATATAACTTGTTTGACGTCCCAATTGATTTATGCGTCCTCTTCTAGCTAAGAAGGAGACACCGCGCATGGTGACGGCCTCGAAAGGGGTGTTGATTATTGGGACCGTGGTTCGCGAGAACTTATGACGAATGAGCAAAAAAAATAGAAACTTCAAATATTCAAGCTTCAATATTCGTAAAGAGGTACCAAGTACTTTGGCTTGACGTACCCATCTGATCTTCAGCCCGATTGCCCGACCGAACAAGAGATGTGAAGTGGCTCGTGCACTTTATAGGTACCTATGTATCCAAGTAGCTCTCTCATAAGTATAACTACATGGTACTTATATTATAACTAGTACTAATACAAGTCCCCTCGGATCTACGGGTATATCTTGACTGATCTACTTTGGAAATTAATGTATAAGACTTGATAGGTAAGAAACGCTGAAAAATCACGAAAGACATCCAACTAAATCATCCAATCTCTAGTATTTCACCTATCTACCTCCCAAGTTTTCTCTTTTCTCCTCTTTCTCAGCATCTTTATGATGCATCCATCCACGGGGATCTTGGTCCTGTGGACACTCAAATCCAAATGAAAACCCTCCCTCCGTTACTGTTCGCAAGCTCCTCTGGATGATGCAAATAACCCCCTTTAGGGAATAATAGAAACTAATACTTCTAACCTTAATAAATGCTATCGTTCCTTATAACGCCACGCCTATGCAAGCCTGGTTATAGCCCAGGCCCGGATGCAAAGAGAAAGAACCGCCAGCCGATGAATACAGTCTAAGGTGACCAGACCAAAGAAATGCCCGTTTAGCAAGCAATACCGGAAGATATCAGCAGTCCTTCGTACGCGCGGTCTACTGTGCGACCACCCATTCCTGGAACTGCTCTAAGTTGTTCTAGAGAATCAATGCGACTACCATCCTCCTCGGATAGAAGCTCTAGGTAGTCTACCAGGTCCCGAGCTTTCTTGGGTCCGAAACCCTGCAAGCCCATAATCAGAGCGACATCCCGTGAATTCACTATTTCAAGCAAATTTTGCGATATCGGGCCTTCTTCTATTGCAGAAAACCCGCCCTGATGCGCCTTGGTAGCCTTGGGCTTCTTGGTCTGCTTACGACCTTTACCCGTGTAGCTTTCTTCGTCTTCCCCTTCTTCGCTGTTATAATCGTCGTCGTTCGCAATCCGTCGGCTAGGCTTCTTAACCCTTTTCTCAAGGATAGATTTGTCGGCTTCGGTCCCCATTTCACTGGAAACCTCGCGCTTCGCTTCTAACCGGGCTTTCAACTTCTCGATCTTCCCTAGAAGTTTGGCCTGGCCTGGGAAGTATGGTAACGCCATATCGTACATCTTAAGAGCGCTGGCGTCTTCACCGCGCTCCTTGTGTTGCCGTGCCATGAGTAAGAATCGCAAGCCATCCGAGCGTGAGTCGTCATGCCGGCCGTCCTCAATACGCTTCTCGAGAGCCTCCAGACGTCTTTGGACGGCTTCATTGATTTCGGGCGGCGCCTGAGCAGCCTGGATCCGGGATGCGAGAATTTCGCTAACCTTCTTCTCCACCATTGCCTCTATTTGGTCAGCGGATATGGATGGGAGGGCCGGTTGCGAAGGCTTGGCCGACCGGGGTACCAATGCTGGGCGGGTAATTTTAGATGGCCGATTATCACTATTGGAATCCATAGTACGCTTATGCGGGGCTGGAGATCGTTTCATTGTGGTATTAGCTGTCGGTCGAGAAGGAGCTTGTGGTTTTGATCGATCGGAGAAGACACTGAATGCCTTAACGGGGCGATCTGGCTTGTCCGCTGCCTTATTTGCTGCGGCAGTCCCCGAATGGATATTATGCGCATTCGCGAGGGGCCGCAGAGGTTGACGGGTTACCCCCAAGCTAGGGTTGGAGCTAGAGCGGGGAGGTTGCTTGAATACAACTTCATTTTCGATTTCTCGGACTTCGATTCGCTTGGCCCTCGAGCTAACATTTAAGCTGCTAAGCGTGTCAAGGTGGTAACTCCGAATTGGTGCGAGATTTAAGATCATGATGGTAATGCCGTTATTTTGGCCGAGCGAGAGGATTCGCGTCATCTTCGACTCTCGGAAAGGTATTCGGCGATCTCCTCTCGAGATAGCATCGATGCATTGACTTAACACAAACAAGCTTTTGTTGATGGCAGCCGACTCAACCAATCGCTCCTTGCCATTATCTGTCCGTCGATTATCTTCAGAACCCGCCAAGTCAATGGCGGATGCCGTGCTCTCTTTGACCGTATCGCCGGTTGTCTGGGTAAGCTTGACCCGCAAAATGGCATGACTTCTACTGCTGTGTGCGTTCAATTTTGTGGCTGCGGTGATGCGGTTATTATTGGCTTCAATGTATAATCGCTCGAAGTCCTTTAAATCTTGACAAGGGCGCTCGGATAACCCAGCAACGACAGTCTTGCCGTTAGCCTCCGCGCGGAGAGGTAAACCTGACGGCGTCCGTTTTTCGAGGGGTTCGAGCAAGTCGAAGACTTTATCGTTGTAGATCTCGTAGTAGGAAAGTGCGACATCCACAGTTGTCTCGCCGTCAGAATCCTTGGCAATCTTCTTGGCTCGGCGGAAAACACCACTAAGCAATCTCGGGATAACACCACGGTCCGCCAGCTTCAACCCACCACGCATTGTATGAGTCTTTCCAGTTCCAGTGACACCATAGGCGAATATCGTAAGATCGAGGCCTTGAAAGAGGGACTTGAGATGCGGAGAAACTATGAAGAGGGAAGGTTACTATGGATGTCCCGTACGCGAAGAGCGACGAGGGCGGTGAGGAAAGGGGGACGAAGAGAGAATCTTACCTTCTGCTGAGAATAGTTCCTCTTGGGTGGTTGATTGATCGTATACACTGTTGAATGTGAATGAAAACTCCTCGGATTCATTCTTCGGGCTGGGTATCTTGACGACGTTACTCGTCTTGCCATCATCGTTGCTAGCAGCATGTACGATCACATCTTTGTCCAGCTCTTTTTCTAGGAGCGGACGTATCCGCGCGACAACTCTTACAGACATGACTGTTTTATTTTCCTTCAAGCCGACGGAAAATAGGAGCTTGCAGCTAGCAACGGGAGTATGGGAGGAGTAAAATGCTGCAATAAATATTGGTAGTGAGGTTGCGTAGCTTGCCTAGATGTTTAATAATGGTGATGTTATTAAAGTACGGTTGATTTTTAAGGCTTTGTTTGGAAAATGGCACAAGCTTTCGCCCATTGAGCAATGAGAAAGCTTGCACTGAAAACTTAATGTGGGTTAGTGGGGGCGTCCCGTTGTAAGGGAGCAACAGGCGCGTACTGCGGTAGTAATTTTACTTGACCCTTAACGATATGCGCATTAGGTACCTGATGTACCTATCGTACCCCCCTATTCCTTTCAAATTTACTGAACCCAATGCCCTGAATTCTATCCCTCGGGACAATAAATTTCACCTCATTTCATCCCTAAAGAATTTGTTTTCCAATATATGTCCTCACGGGATATTTTCAACGTTAGGGATTGATTAGATTGCCGTGTAGCAAAAAATGAAAAATGAGGTATTCACTTATATATAATATACTAATAACATTCTTGATAATTGTAATGGTACGTTGAATACCCGGACGCTCTACATCATGTTATTGAATATCTCACCCCGTTGCAATACGTTAGTCACTGACACATAAGGGATGTTGTACGCGATACGCCGTATAATGAATGCATAGCTCGGCAAACAGGTTTTCCTCTTTTCTCTGATGTTCCGGCATTTATGCCTGCATTCTACCGGACCTTCCTTCCCTCTCACAGAAACCGGTACGGAAATGACCCACAGTTTCAACCGAAGGCTCCGGGTGAAGTGAAGACCCACTCCCGGCGAACTCTCCGCATTGTACCTGTCCCTTGTCTAATATACACTTACTAAGCGGTGCAGCTATATTTTACAGCGTTGAGAGATAGATTATACTTTATATTCTTAGTTTTCTTTCTATATACGGTGGCAAATATGCAATCTTACCACGAACTTGCCTAATTGCTAAGCACTTGGATGCTGATGTGGCACCATAGAGTATCATGGCATGAAATCGGGTGTTATTGTAAAGAGAAAATAATCATCTTAGATTATGTTAGCTCTCTATTTACCATTTTATACATATCATTCGGTAGTGAATGCCTGTAATTCACCATCTACATGTACTTGGCTATATGTGCACTATGTAAATCATGGGGTCTCAATCTCAACTTCATTGTCAACTTGAAAAGGACAAAAAAGAAAAGAAAAAAAAGGTATGGAAATGGAATTACTACAATAGGCAAGTCGGTGGGGCTACTAAGCAGTAGAGAACTTGAAAGATTAAAAATAAACTAACCTTATTGGATTATTAGTGTACCTTTGTGCCTTGTACCATGAGCCGCAAGCAGTTGTCAATTCGACCTCTTACAAGATGATAATAGAGAAAGATGAGACTACATAAGATAAAAAAAAAATGATACGCACGTTAATAAAATAAAAAAGCCCTCTTTAATATTACTACCAATTATATGTGAGTTTGATTGTATAGGAAATGTTATTCGCTGAAAAAAGTTGTGGTGTTGTACACTTAAGCTTTATTCTAAAAAAAAAAATTTTCTTTTTTCTTTCCTTTTTTTTCTCCCCAGCGTGATCTTTTTTTTTTTTCCTTCCTTCTTTTTTTTTTTTTTCTTCCTCGCTTCCTTCTTCCTATTATTTCTGCTACCTATATCATCAACACTTTTATCTCAACCACATTATTAGTATTATCTTTTAGCTTCATTTACCGTTCTAAAGGGAAGGTCAATTGCATTTTCTAAAAGTCGATTTAATTGACCACGTGTAGATCAAGCCGAGTACATCTACTATACTTATGTCGCATTTGCTCTTATTGAATGAAATCGGCAGCTTCTGTTAACTTTGATCTAAACTACCTGCGCGCCTTCTCCCTCAAGTACATGTAGCTACTAGGTACTGTCGAATTGAGTTGAGATACCTAGGTACCTGCGATACATCCTCTTGTAATCGCGTCTCCGCCGTTCTCCTTTTTTCCATACCTCACTCACGATATCTCAACATAACGCATTATCTTTTTCTATACATCATACATCATACATCATACATCATACATCATATACTCAACCATGTCTCGGCAGCGCACGACTTTCGTTCAGCGCTTCGTGCCTGATATTACCCGAATCTTTGAAGTAGGTTGCGATTCTAGTATTTTCGTGGTGTTTTTATCGCCAGTTCATAATTCAACCGTGCCATGACCTTCGCCACCAAGCTGACCTAGACTCATATCATGCGTTTCTTGTCATACTTTACTTCCCTGCCCTTCCCCCCCTTCCCTCTTAAATTCACAAGTTTATAGTTATTAACGCTTGGCTATAGTTCCCTAATAATGCCATGACTACTGCAAATGGATCTTTGGATCCTCGCTCTCTCAGCTACGAGACGAGCAATCTAAATGAGATAACACGCCGCCAAATGAATGAGGATATCAGTGCATACCGTTACGACTTAGACTTCTGTCGTAATCAACTCGCTTCCGCTGATCTTACTCCCCAGGAAGTAAGAACTCTGCAGATACGCGTTCTGGATTGCGGTCACAACATTCGTAACTGCCAACATAGGATCCAACAATTAGATGCCCAAGCACGTAACTCAGCAGCAGCAGCCGCCTCCGCCACTCCTACTTATAAGCCCCAGCAGTATCGCAATGCTACAGCTACTCCTGCCTCAACGGCTGGAGTCAAGAGACAGCGTCCTATGAAACAGCTAGATAGCGATGATGAAGAGACTGGTGACCATGAGTCGATTATGGACTTGACTGGGCCGGGCACTACTAACTTCCAGCGCCTTGGCTTCTGGAAGTGCCGCCTCTGTACGTCGCAGAAATTCCTAGATGCGGGTGCCAATAGAGTTCCAAGCGCTCCTTGCAAATGGCCTCTCAAGGATGTCTCTAAGATGATCAACCACTTCCTTGACATGCATACGGAGCACACCCCCGGCGAGCGCTGCGAAGAGCTTGGCACCGCTCTCGCATTTAATAGTGAGTACCTCGTATGACCCTCGTATTTAATATACTCCAGTTCGCTTGGATACTAACGTCATCCAAAAGGGGGCCCCTTTCAGTATTGGCTAGTCCGTACCCGAGCGCAAGATTTGGATGATCAGAATGTTATTGATGAATTCATCGCCACTCTTCAATCTGGCTCCTTGCCCGAGGCCCTTCGTGGTCTGAGTAGAGCTGCAAGCGCGTTTCCTAATACAATATCTGGATTCAAGCGATGAGAAATCGATGATGCGAACCCCTAACGATTGACAGCATAGCACAAGAAAGCATGGTAGCATAGTCCAAGATGAACTTGGGCTATGGATTGGAGAAAATATTTCTCTGGTCTAGGTTTTAAGGTGGCATAGTTGCTTGTAACTAGTTACATAGAGCTCCGTATTTTGCGATGAGTTTCAATGACTCTAGCATGGCGTTTGGTGTTGCTATAGATAGGTAGACATGGTCTAGATTTTTCAAGCTAGCTTGACAGACTCAGAGTCAACATGATGAATTGTCATTGCAAAAAGAGATGGCATTAACCTTTGCTCAGTGTCGATAATATGAGGAGACATATGCATACCCCGTTGTTATCTTAGCTTTACTATGGCTTCTTCATGAATGGGCACAGTCTAGGTACCTACCTAGGTACCTGGGCATGTAATATAGAAATAAAGTAAAGCTTTCACGTTCGAGGCGATACCGAGGATTACAGTCATTC
The DNA here is from genome assembly GCA_025201765.1 of Daldinia sp. FL1419. Classification (NCBI taxonomy): domain Eukaryota; kingdom Fungi; phylum Ascomycota; class Sordariomycetes; order Xylariales; family Hypoxylaceae; genus Daldinia; species Daldinia sp. FL1419. The sequence goes on from MU623395.1 coordinate 140,423, forward strand.
TTACAATCGCACTGGACATGCTGATTCTAATATAACAAATTGCCAACTAGGATAGCTTCAATCTTGGATAGATAGGTAGGTACCTAGCTAACTTGAACGGAACATGATACTGGGTACCCCTACCTAGGTAGTATATCATTAAAAGTTCACCCCAAGCAGATAATATCTCTACATATATTATTCATAGGTGGAATAGTTGAATACCCCGAGCTGTGTTTTGAGAATACTTACCATTACCTATGCCTTATATTTACGTATTTCGAGTACTGTAACTCTATTCTGATATTGTAAAGTTCTTGCCGTCCCATAGTCGTGATTATTTCAATATCCACCAGAAGTTTGATATCTATAACTTCCATAGACACCTATTTTAGGTATGCACCTCAATGAATTCCCATGCTGTGCCAGTGTCGTCGGTCTCCACCAATCTACCAGTGCCTCTTTCAACTACCATCTTCCTCATCGTGTTATAGTGAGTGGTCAACAGCATTTGGCCCCCTTTCGGATGTGCTCTTGTATTAAAAAATTCCCACGCCCAGTGATGATACTCCCGAGCGACGAAATTTCCCCAGCAATCATGGCCTATGTGGACGTTATTGGTGGGGCTTCGGAATCCCAGATATCCATCCGTTTCTACACATAGCCAATGATATCCTCCCTGGGCGCCCAAGTCTTCTGCTAACTTAAGCTCTCCATTTACCAACGTAATCTGGCGTTTGGTTTCTAGGTCTCGAATTTTGTATATGTGACCTGGCCAGGGTCCCGCCAAATCTAGATGAGTAAATATTAGCTGCGTTTAATACAAAGCTTTGCCATCGCAGTAGCCATACTGGTCCTCCTGGTATAGCCGCTGTTGCTATTCTTGCACGCGCACGTCTGCCGTGAACCTTGTCCGTTCTCTGCTATCTTGCCATCCCGAAATGGTTTACTGGGCGGTGCAAAGTCGTTCGGATAAAAGTTTGTTACAACTTGGAGAATGATGTAGATAATTTGAAGTATATTCATTCTTGGCAGAGTAAGGCCGACACATTAGATAATAACTAGAAATTATGGCCTCTACTATTTGCTCTATGTTACAGGCGAAAGTGGTAACTTGATGATGAGGAAGTCTGTATGGGTTGGGGTTAAATGGGTGTGCATGGACCGCCCACTCCGTTTGTCAGGCCGCAATACCTACTGTTTGTAACGAATGATAAGGATGTCTACGATACAAATTATGTAATATAGATAAATCGGACAGCTCTCATCCATTCGTTCAAGGTCTTATGCAAGTTCTTTCATACAACTCTTTACAATAGGATGTTAGTGATAGGCCTAGTTCTTACGGTCGCTTCAATCTCGACGAGTCGACAGATGATCAAGATGCTACAGAAAATTCAAGTATTATGTGTTTACCCTTGAATTACGTGTCTACATTAATCCTGAAAAGTGACGTCTCTACCCCATCTTTTCTGCAAGTCAAATAGTCAGTGAATAGTATCAACTTGAAGGGGTTAATTCCACTGAGCCGTTCTACTACTAGCTACAAAGGTAATCAAATTAAACCGAGCTTTCTCTCTACTCCAAAGGCATTATTAAAATTATTATTGCATATTATCTACTAAGCGCCGAGTAGGCACGTATACCTTGAAAAGTCTTAGCTATAACAATCAACTTCGTATCCGATAACATATGATTATGGATCGCGGGGATTTATAGCTGCGTAAGTGAGGCAAACTAATAATAGTAATAGCATTTCTTATAACGTCGACTTAATTAAAACCAGGTAAATACATTCCCCGTTCTGTCTTTGAAATTTCCCATAAGACTACCCGAGAGGATGCAAGCAAGGGACAGTAACTTGATAGTTAATATAATGAGTATGTACTTCTGGCTACCTAGTTAGTATATTATAAATCACCCTTTGCTGTCTTGTGTTGTTTGTATCGAATTAGGTAGTGAGATAGGTAATCAGCTAAGCAAGGGGTTCTTAACTAATTTCTTACAAGAATAATGAAATTGGAGAGACCCAAACGACTATGGGACTATACATAAGTAGGTAGGCAGAACCCAGTCAAGTCAAATAAGTAGGTATCTCTTCCCTTAACTCCATGGTTTCACAACCTACCCAGCCACACCCAAACAGGGCATATGTAAGTAACTCTATACCAACCAATCGTAAAGGACTACGCGGCATGGCTGTAGCCCATGTCGAAAGACGCAGAGAAGATACATATCGTAGATGCATGTACGCGATAATTCAACGCCGGTAAACGAGATGAGCGGAACTATGCATCTTGCTAGTGGAAATTACGTATACCTACCTATACCAGAACGGATATGATCCGCCTAGCCAGCCACCATTTAGGCGCAACCAGACGTTCCATAAAAGCGTACCCAAAGCTAGTAGCATCGGTTGCTATACAAGCAGCCGCATATAATCCATGCCCACGTTAGTATAATAACACTCTGCGAGATTTCTGGCTGCAGGACGGAACCAAACATCAAATATCATGGCTCACGTCGATCTATTACAACTTGTCCCGGAGATCATCGTCCGTATTATATTGGCTCGAAGTTTCTGGGTTTTTTACGCAAGTACCTAAACTAGACTCGAATATAAATGAGTATATGGAGACGTTTTAATTCAAGGAAGTGTGCACAACATGAAGTGGCGCCTGTAATCCTTACGATGGCATAGTGACACAACTGGAAACTTTAAAGCCACTTCGATGTGACATAATGCAAGATACCGATAGAATGACGTATACACATCTGAATTGCAAACCTCTACGTTTGATTGCCGCGAGGGGAGGGATTTGATGGGGTTAGCATTAGCATTTATCAATGGATTTCAATATAAGTATTTAGGGAAGTATATTATAATTTTAATTAAGGTCCTCAACTAGTATAATATCGTAAGACGCGATACGTATTCCTTCGTGACGCGATATCTCTCTAGAAGGGCGCCTATATACTAATGTCCCATCAGGGTTTAAGATCCTAAGGCGTCGTGGGGGCCAGACCAATCTACTCAGATTTTACGCCTCGCAAGTTGACCGGCGACTAGGCAACATACTAGTTAGAGCACAAAGTCCCGAAGCCTCAGTACCTCAACCACTCGCTATTACTTTGTAAGGTGACTCCCACATGGCGCCAATTGGGCGAGCCAATGACTCCTACGGCCTATAGGAAAAAGGCTATGCGAGCCACGGCCCCTTTACAACTAGTGTCTTTTGATTAAGGGCTATTGCTTCCTTTTTGGTTCCAACGAGAGAGACCCACTGATATCCTGATCTGCGTAGCCCAGATAAGGCGCCGTTGGTGTCGAACGGCGTGGGTAATACGGCCTTGATCGACAGGAACAGTACCGCGGGTCCGTCGACTAGACGCTATTTCCAGCCTCCAAACAAGCTAGAATTGTGTCGTGGTAGTAGTTATCAAAAATTGTGCGTGACGTCTTGTTGGTAGCACAAATTCTCGGCTTCCTCCCGAGACTGCTTAAACCCGAGAACGGGCTGCACGTCACGCTGGCCTGGTCGCATGCCCGTAAGTTATTACCGGGTTGGTGAGAATGAGAATGAATGCTCTCGCGATGACATATCCCGCACCAGTCGTAACCTGTCACTTAGGGAGGGATGAAGCATCGCGACGAGGAGCGATCTCGCCAAACGTTGTGCGGGTCTTCCCGTCGACTACGCTACCTAACCACTACGCTGGGAGTGGAGCTGTTGCGAACAAACCGAATCAAGTATCGTCCATGTTTGCGGGATGGGAAAGCCGAGCATGGCGGGGGGGGATACGGCGTAATGAGGGGTGTTCGCTAGCATTAGGTAGTCTGATCCCCGGGAAGACTTTTCGGGAAATCGTCTTCGCCCGCACTTAAGCAGGCTTTGGTATAGCATGTGTTTTAGGATGTCGAGGGATAAAAAATTTGTGTGCCTCCATTTACGCGTTTACATCTTGTGATGGACCGAGGGAACAGAGTGATTATTCAACTAGTCCGCCCCATCTGCAATATCGCAGAGCGAACATCGGCAGTATAGCGTTACATGAACACTTAGCGATTGCGGCAGCGAGTGGTAATAAAGGAACTATATGGTTGTTGGCCAAGAGAACTACACGTATAAATCTATTTACATATAATAATCCCGGTCCGTAGACTGGCACTTCCTACTGCTTTTCATATACTTTGTAGCGCCTAAGAGGTTGGAAGCCCTAAAAACCGGAGCCATTCACACACGATACTATGGGAATATCGCAGTGGCAGATAGGGTAGGAGCAATGCAATACCATGGTAGTATCATTTTCTTGCTTTCCCCGTGCCAAAGAGAGAGCACAGAACGCGGTTGTGGGGACAAGCATGATGGTTGGAATATGCGGGTCTTTGGGGAAGGCGAATCGCGAGCTCTGTTGAGGTGGTCTGGACTGTCAGTATGCGGAGACAGATCATGAACTAGGGCAGGGGATGAATTGGCAAATCTCCAATAGGATTGGCTTCCCCACATTGGACTCTGTCACGCTTACGCTGGTGCTAGGTCCTTTGACACGCCCGTGGACGATGTCGCCGCCGGAAGTCCCAATCGGGCTAACCGGCCTTCGTCGAGTAAACCCGCCAGGAAACGTACGGACCGTGGTCGCCATGGAACTTTATAAAATGAAACTTGATTCTCCGGGTCGACGAAGGTTGGTACCGTTATACTCCTAGTAGAGACTGCGAAATCTCCAACTCATCGATTGAAATTTGGCTCGGTTGTGAAACGAAATACAGCATCTATACATCCCATTCCTTGAAGATGCCGGGAATAGGCCTGAATGGCGGCCATGCAAACGGCCAAACTAATGGCCACGCCAATGGCCATACCAATGGAATCGCCAAAAGTTTCAGGAATCCATCATTGCAAGTCACCGAGGACCACCAACTAAAGATGGTCGATGCTCCTATTGAGGAACCTGGTGTTGGTGAGGTAACTTTGCAGATCAAGTGCTCAGGTATCTGCGGGTAGGTTTCGTTCCGGTGCCTCGAATGTCTTTCACGACGATCCGCTAACTCTTAGTCTAGATCAGATATGCACCTTTGGAAGTCAGGACGCATTGGATCTCTTGAAGTTAAGGGTGACTGTATCTTGGGACATGAAGCCGCTGGTATCGTTCTTAAGTGTGGTGAGGGAGTGACCAATCTCAAGCCAGGTGAGTCTGCCTTTGCTTACACCTTCGTGAAGAGTGTTGAGCTGATTTGCGGCCTTGTCTGTTCCATTAGGGGATCGAGTGGGTATCGAGCCTCAAGAGCCCTGCGAAAAATGCTTTCTGTGTATGGAAGGCCGGTACAACCTTTGCGAGCAAGTCAAATTTTCCGGAATATGGCCGTATAATGGAACGATCCAGAGATTCAAGGTCCACCCTGCAAAGTGGTTATACAAGTATGTATTATCAACATCCACTAGTCCGAACCCGCCTCTTGATCTATCTTGATCATGTTTTGCATCCCCAAAGAATCTCTCCCCCCTTCCCCCCGATTAAGACGCGGCTGACAATCCCTAAGGATCCCAGACAATCTCACTTATTCTGAGGGCGCCCTTCTGGAGCCACTCTCGGTAATTCTTCACGGCATCAACGGAGCCAATGTAAAGCTTGGTCGTCCAACATTAGTGTGCGGCGCAGGCCCGATCGGACTCGTTGCTCTAGCTGCAGCGAGGGCTTCTGGTGCTCACCCGCTAGTAATTACGGACATTGACCCGAAGCGTCTAGAGTTTGCCAAGGAGTTTGTTCCACGGTGCCAAACATACCAGATAAACTCGAAGTTGAGCGCCGAGGAGAATGCCAGAGAGATCCGAAAGCTGTACGGCGAGGACGAGTATTCGGCACCGGCATCGGTAATGGAATGCACTGGAGTCGAGAGCAGTGTCTGCACAGCCGCCTTTTCTGTCCGTAGAGGAGGAACGCTCATGGTAATCGGAGTAGGAAAACCGGTTATGAACAACATTCCTTTCATGCATTTATCTCTTGCTGAGGTTAGTTCCGTTAACTTAGACATACACTATTTTGAGGATCAATAGCTAACGTGATACCGTTACCTCAGATCGAGCTTAGGTTTATCAACCGGTATAGGGACACATGGCCTGCGGCCATACAATGTATGAGCGGTGGTGTACTTGACCTAAACAAACTGGTCACACATAAGTTCCCCCTTGAGAAGGCTCTCGACGCGTTTGAATTAAACGCCACCCCGGGTAATGGCAGCATTAAGATCCACATTGTTGATGATGTTGAAGCGTCGCTATAAGCGAGACGGCAAGTCGCATATGACATTTCTTGTATATATGTTTGATGTAGTTATTATTATTTTTTTTTTAAAAAAAAGACTTGTGACAGGAGTAGTATATACCGAATTCACCGTTGTCAACGATGGCTTGCGACTCATGTCCGGGCGTTAGGTATGGCCCAGGTGCTGAGGGGCGTAGTACGTATGTACAACTCACTTAATTCCCTACCTGACGCCTATCTAAGGTATGCGGTATGCAGAAGAAGAGACTGGCGAGTGCGCTGCTAAATTCCGAGCCGAAGCGCGACTCCTCGACGCTCGACTGGCAGATATTCGAAAGATGTTGCATGATCAGCCATATCTCCGTACCGAAACCAAGTAATATCTGGGACAGCCATTCTCGTATCCGCCGTGCGAGTGTTCGTGTAATGTTTGGGTCACGTTAAACGACTCCGGGAAATTTGGTCACATGCCGCTTTCCGGTGTTAGACTTCGGGATATTCGTTATCGCCAATATGTGACATATCGTCCAACGTTGGACAACTTTTATTCAAAACAAGGTAATGCAGCCTTACTACCTCTCTTCTTTTTCGTGTGTAAGCCAATTCCGAGCGGTGGGTCGGGGCGGCAAGACTGCGTGGCGGCGTTTAAGAGCGACCGCTCTCCGAAGGCTATCAGCTGCTTCGGAGAAGCCTGTCACGACGATAAAAATGTAGGCGTCTATGCCCGAGCATGGCGACTAGATATCAAGCTCGACCTCGGGGATAATGGTTACTCCAAGGGAAAGACATGTTGTCAAACCATGAGCCTGCGAGAGCTAGATAATTATCTTTTTTCGATACTCGCCATCGAGCCTGACTTATAACGTGATGATCTCACCACCTGAATAGAGTAGAGTTGATCTGAATAACATACTATTGACACACAAAGTTTGATGTAGGTGGTGGGGAGCTTGGTTAGTATTACTTTGATGAATTCAATATGAAGTAAGTTGTCGGGTTGGATGCGGCTGATTGTCAGGGGGGTTAAGTCAAGGGGTCAAGGGGTCGAAGGGACGGTGGCTTGAACGTGGCGGCACTGAAGACTCTTTTACCGTGTAATTACATAGGAATATATGGAACAAGGAGCTACGCATCTAATCGTATGTATAAGATGTTCATGGGTATACCTTACATGCCTACCTACCTATCTTATTAAACTGTACCTGCATAAAGAAATAAGGAAAAAATTATCTAGTAGACGGGAGGATGGAGCCGACGATAATCCTATTGGATTGCCTGCATTCTAATGCATCGAATCCATCCAATAAATCCAATATAGCCTAATGAACAACAAACATCAGCTACAGAATTTCAGCACGTCCCATATATCATAACCAAAAACCCTTGCGTTAAGTACTTAATCAGTACAGCCCCAATCTCAAAGAGGCAAGTCCGTCGAAAAGTCGTTCCCACTGAAGAGATCACCGTAGAGGATCAACGTACCGCAAACTTGAAACATTGGCTCGTGTATTTTGACCTCACCTTTCTTTACCGTTCTGCTGACCACCGCCATGTTGCCTACCTACCTAGGTAGACCTACCATTAAACTTTGACTTTTCTCAACCTCCCCTCCGCCTATCTCGCCTATCTTCCCCCCAATTTTTGATCTATGCCACTCATTTTACTCCCGTTGCCACACTAAGGAGGTCTCTAGTGGGGTTTGGTCCCCTAAAAAGGGGAAATTATAGCCATGTTCACCTCCAAGTGCCGATACGGGCATGAGAAGCTCTTGATTTTCTGATCGGGCGCTTGGCGTCTCTTCCGACTGTTACCTCATAAACCCCATTCATAGTACTAGTAGCGGTCGGCCTCGCCGTTTGGTATCGCGATCTGTGATGCCGACATCCCCGTCTCACGCGAGGGCGCAACTTCAAAACATGAGACATTCGAAAGGTGCCGCTAGACGTAGGGGCTGATAGATCAGACCGTCCGTGAGTTTGCGGCATGCATGAGGTAGACGACGATGCCCCACGGCTGGGGCCGCCGTACCATCTAGCCTGATCCTCAGTCTGAATCTCTGCCTCTCTGAATCCTGTCGAGAACGTATTGCGAGTAATGGGTGCCAAAAGAATTTTATTGTGATGAGTTTGAATTGGTTCTCAGTTGCGTGACTGTTATCTGAACTTAGCTGTTACTTGTCGCGCGGATAGCCTCAATTTTAGGTCTTCTTGAGCTCCCTAATTGGCTAGCTCGTCGATCTCCTCCCACACATATCGACCATGCCCATGTGGTGACCCCTGACTTGAGTTACACGCCATCCAACTAAAGAGCTATAGCCATGCATGGGTCAAAAGGACGTACAGTAGTAATAAGGATGGGGGTCATTCCTTCGCTGCCCATGTTTGCGAGATTGACTACGGGTCCGCCCCTTACCGCGTGGGTTCACATGCCCTGACATACGAAGTTGTATAAAACATCCTGAGGCCTTCTAGATGTTGTATCGTTAAGTTTACCGGCCTACCTTTGTTACGAACTCTCAAGTTCGCCCCTTCAAGATGCGGTGGCATTTGAGCTTATTGTTTTCCACGTTACTACAAGTAGGATTACTTCAAACAGGCGTCGTCGCTTCGACAGCCTCTGTTCACGATTCATCATGGCAGCCCGAATATGTACTTCACGTAACGTTCGAAACCATCACCATGAACTGCGAGCAGCGCGAGTCGGTGGTATTCAATGGCACGACACCCGGCCCTGCGTTATACTTGAAGGAAGGAAAGACGACTTGGGTCAGGGTGTACAATGACATGTCCGATCTCAACTTCACGGTGGTACGTGGGAGCGATCGACCAAGATGCCGATGGACTTGACTGACTTGGGGACCTCTAGCATTGGCATGGACTTACCATGCGAACAGCACCATTTTCCGACGGAACACCTATAGTATCCCAGTGGCCCATAGCACCCGGTAGGTTCTTCGACTATGAGATACATCCTGAAGTAGGGGACGCTGGCACCTACTTCTACCATTCCCATATGGGGTTTCAAGCTGTTACTGCACATGGGCTACTGATAGTGGAAGACCAAGATGAGCCTCCTTACAAATACGCCGGAGATATACCCGTCGTATTTGCGGACTGGTATATGAAGTCGGACGAAGAAATAGAAACAGGTCTCACATCTATACCCTTCAAGTGGTCCGGCGAACCTGACGCCCTGGTCTTCAATGACCGCACGGGCAATAAATCATTCGCGGACGCACCGGATGATTCTTGCAAGCCGTATATCATCGACGTGGAACCCTCGACGACATACCGAGTCCGGTTTGTTGGTGGGACTGCTATCTCATTTGTACATTTCGGTATCGAAGGCCATCCTAATCTCACCGTGATCGCCGCCGACGGGCTTTACTCAAAGCCCGCCGTCACAGATCATATGCAGATTGGGAGTGGGCAACGATTCGATGTTTTACTCACCACGAAGAGTGAAGAGGAGATCGAAGCGGATGGGAAGAATGGTCAATACTGGTTTCGATTCGAGAGCCGCGGCCGTCCAGAAGATATGGGAGGATATGCACTATTACAGTACAGCACCAGTGGCTCTAAAGAGAATACAAGGAGAAATGCGGTGCGCGGCCATCGGTCATCCAATCCGCGAGATGGGAAATTCAGTGCATTACCACAATTTCCCGATAAGCCACCTGTTGTTCTACCACCCGACGGCAAATCAATTACCCAATGGCTTGAGTACAATCTCGAACCGTTGAATACTACCAGCCGATTCCCTAAGCTCGAAGAAGTAACTCGTACCTTGTATATCACGGTAAACCAGGACGTTATCAACGGCACATACGAGGGGGGTACGGTAAATGGTGCATTGGTGTGGGAGTAAGTACCAGCACAGTTTATTTGACGGCCGGCATGACGATGGGTTACTGACGGACAATATAGGCAAAACAAGCTACCGTGGACGGAAGTAGAGGCTCAGAAATTGCATTATATTCCATACCTGATCCGAGCATACATCCAAGGAAAGACGCCGGACTACAAAGCAGCATTGGCTAACCACGGATGGGATCCTAAAACGAGAGCATTCCCAGCTTTAGTCGGCGAGGTTTTGGATATCGTATGGCAGAGCAACTCGGGCCCCACTGGTGGATTCGAGTATCACCCTATGCACGCGCACGGAGAACATTACTGGGACCTTGGGTCAGGCAATGGCACATACGACGCCGTGGCTAACGAGAAGCACTTCAAGAATCATACACCTATGAAGCGCGACACGACCATGTTACACCGATACGAATCCAAAGGCCCCGATAACACGACGTCTGGTTGGCGGGCGTGGAGAATTCGAGTTACAGAGGATAACGTGGGCGCCTGGATGATGCATTGCCACATTTTGCAACACATGATCATGGGTAAGCCGAGTCGACTAACACCTCCCTAATACGCGCGGCACTATTGCTTTTCATCATGCTAACATTTTCGTGTCATTTCAGGCATGCAGACGGTCTGGGTTTTTGGCGATGCAGTGTCGATCCTTCGGGAGATCCCTCCACCGTACATAAGCGGCTACCTGGAATACGGCGGTAATGCGTACGGCAACGAAACCGTCGACCCTCTCGTTCTCGAGTATTACACGGAATAGATGAAATAGATGACTAGTGAACTAGTAACCATTTTGAATAGTAACCATTTGAATAAACATTATCATGATTAGCGATCAAAAAGGGGGAAAGGGGGGTGGGAGCTAGAAAGGCATTTACGGGTCTTACACGGGCGAATCTTTTTTAATTTTTATTCTTCTTTCTATTTAATCACTGCATGTATTATATTAGTCCTACCTTACATATATATGTATATGTATTGATATCCACTATACCCACTTCTGTTCTCCCCAGTACCCTGGATCTCGTGTTGCAGATTGACCTATAAACGGCATCATTTCTGAATCTGTGCCACCGGGTCGCAGCTGGGCTGACTTCAGCTACTCAGGTACCCGAACAGCCGCCGGGGTGACCTGAATCCAGGCGCGTCCGAAATCTCGGCCGGTTCCGAGCTTAGGTAACTGGTGGATTAAATGCGAACTGCGGAAGTCACATTCCTTTTTCTTTTTTCTTTCTTTTTTTCTCGAAGTATTTTGTTATCAAGCCGGAAGTTTCTATTGGTCCCAACACGTATTGACCATAATTATTCACTTTTGGCATTGGTTATAATGAAATGTATCTTAAAAGTATTCCGTTCATTTCGTCGCTTCCATCTTAATTAAAGTACCTATTGTTTTAGGGAGAAGGTACTTGTCTAGTAGGATGTAGGTAGGTAAGTACCTTTTAGAAAGGAACTGCAAGTACCTAAGTTAGATGCTGTACTAAAATGTACCTAATGTACACGTACACGTACCAGGTAGTTGCTTGAACTATTTGAAAATCAACTTGAGTTTCTCTCTTGAAGCTGCCTCTTCAGAGGAAGGTTAAAACCATATTAAGAGGGAAGCATTAAATCTTTTATTCAGAGAGTCCAATTCGAAATTTTCCCATTCCACCTAACTATAATAATTTCTATTTACTAAACACTTCCTACCTTCTAAAGTATTTGAACCTTTACAGAGGCATCAGTTCTCACAAGTCGTCAGGTCAATATTATAACTCGATATCTATAATATTTAACAATGTATTATTGTTAAACGATTCGTCCATAACTTCCATTTTCAAACAACTATATTTTCCAATTCCTAACAACTATTGTAAACAGTGTCTAAAAAAGAGGCTACTATTACGACTACGCGTTTACCCCATAACCACAGCTCCTACCGTAATTAAGATAACTCTGTAGAGACCCTTACTACGACTCTCAGACGTATTACCATGTACAATCACACTGCACATAATGCGTCTTATCAATACCAGCCGGGAAGGAATCCCTCGAGTTTCAGTGCAATTCTATGACTTAAATCTGTGAAGTACCTATCGTTATTCTGGGGTTTTGTCGTTCTTTTAACCGGAATTTCGATTACGGCGGTCAGAACGAACGACAGTAGGAGCGAAGATCACCGTGAGTTTAGTTCGGGGCCAGAATCCTAGTTTATATGCCCCTTGGGTTAACTATAACCTCGCAGGGATTGATCAGAAACTTCGTACAAAGTGTGGGAGGGTTGTTTGTGGTTTTGAACCGCAGCTTGGCAGATGGTTGAGATAGCTCCATAGGTAGCCATTAGTAGATAGTGTTCCTCGCGGAGCAACGATGTTGTTTCCTCACTTCTTGGTCCGCCTCGTGACACGATCACAATTGGAAGCTGAAGTTTCTTATTAAGCTAGAACGATGATAAAGTTAGCTGTTCAAGAAAACTTTCCAATATGGCCCCTTTAATTGCCCTATGTTTGATGCATGGCGACTACCAAAGTAGGAAGGTGAGAAGCCTTATAAGGGTACCAAAAGTCGGTATCGAGAAACTCTAGGGTAATGATCCGCACTGGATTCTCGAGGCTACAATAGCCCTTCGTCCTATATCTCTGATTTGGCATGTAGGATGGCCGTGAGTGCAGAATGGTGACCATATAAAACGTGGTAACTAGGTATGCAATTGTGACATGTTGAAGCCAATTAGGATTATAAAATTTACCTACTAAACTATCAATCAACTAAATCGGAGATTAGATGGACGGTTTGGGAAAAGATAGTCTATAAATCAAACTTCATCGTACGTTAGAGATCACATTAGACTGAAGCAAAGGTATCCGAATAGCCGTGATATCAAACGACAGATGAGACAAAGTTAACGATGGCCTTCGTGTAGACTTTGGGGTTGCCCACGTCAAAGGTGGCGTTACTAATGAACCATATACTAGGTTAGTAACCTAAGGCTAATTAACCTTGAACTATATTTATAGAATATGTCTGCTCAATTGTACCTCGAACCATGAGACATGGCGAGTAGTCATGACGGTTGGATAGAATCTTGCAAGATAGGAAAGTGGATAAATACTATGCACCTAGGTTAGAGATATTGACATTAGAAAGTAGGAATCTAACGGGAAGTGAATATGGAGAATAGTTGTAAACTATCGGATTGTATTTAGGATTAATGAAAGTTGATTTTATGTTGTGGAATTGAAGCCGTGGTGTGTAACTTGTTGAGCGTATTGATTTTACTGTTGGAATGTTTGATTCGCGTGAAACGTGTAAACTTGTGTACTAATTTTGATTAAATACCCCTTATGTATCTCTTTTATCCCGTTATATTCGCGAGGATCGTACCTTTTTGCTATGCTCCATGATAGAGTGAAAGGTTGCCCTGCAAATCATCCATACATCCTGCCCGTATCCGTGAGCTCGATCTCCAATTCTGTTAAAGACAGAATCCAGGCCGTCCACTCCTACCAAAACTCCCCGAGAGAATACCCATTCCTGCCTAGGGGTATGCCTCCTTCACAGCATCCTCCACATCTTTACCGAAATCAAAGGGTTGGCCTCCGACCATCAGTCGCGCCTTGAGGTCGGTACGATTCTCGAGGATGATCTTCTTAGCCATAAATCCCCTGGTTGTAATATCACCCATCTTCTGGGTGACTAGGCCCTTGGGTAGCTTGGGGAACTCTATGGCGTTTCCATCTTTATCCTTTAGCGTGGACGTTTGCTCGTCCCATTCCCACTCCCATTGGTAATTGGGATCATTCCAGGCCCAAGGATTAGCAATGGCCTTGCACTTTCGGGTGGCACCCTCTGGCAGGAAAGGGACGACGTATTCGACGTAGGTATTCTGAACGAAGTCGGCAACGAAGTAGAGAGCAGACGGAGTCTCGTCGAGATTGGGCTTTATGAAGGTTGGCGTGGGATCTTGAAGGTACTTGTATCGAGAATCGAGAAAAAGACCCCGTAATAAGGCGGCGTGGTTGGCGGCAAGCTTGAAAGCTTCAGCCGGAGTCGGGTGCTTGATCTTGGCCATATTGATAATGTAATGGTCAAAAGTAAATAACTAAAGGTGTAATAAGTGCAATAAATAGCTCGACTAAATAATAATAATAAAAATAATAATAAGATGAAAAGAGACAGAAAGGGCTCTGGAAGCTCTTTCGGTGAATAAAAGTGTGGAGTCATGGGCATGTGGGGTAACCTGCAGCTTGAGGAGAAGAAGTGGGAGGTACCTACGCAAAGCTGACGTAGGTACAATACCTACCTGGGTTAGGTGGTTTGTGATAGGTAGTAGGTATAGGTATAGGTACTGCTGCTGTTTCTTAAGAGGTACAACACCTAATACAGCCCCTTTTCATACCTAGGTAGGTTGTTATTGTGATACGAAAATAAAATTAATCACTTCGATAATGCCATTAGAATTTCATGTTTCGGGTTCCTACCTCCGGCTTCTATGGGATTGCGTTTGCATCAGGTAATTCACAGAAGGGCGTTTGTTAGATTCCGCGTATGTGGTTTTGGTGGATTCGGGATTCGTATCTTGATATTCTACGCTCCTCTTATAAGAGGTACCTACCTACCTACCTACCTTAGGTATGCATCCCGGGCAATCATAAGTAGGCCTAGTTAATGGTCACGTTCAAGAAGATTGGAGAAATATGCCTCGGAAAAACACTTCCATCTGATAAAATCGGTCGAGACCTTCCGCCGTCCCGGAGACATGCGAGATTCATGGAGTTGCAATGCTCCTTTAACGCAGGCGATCGGCACAATGCAGGGTCAATACTCGGCAGATGAGTTGACGAGGTTAGCTACCTGCGGGGTAGACGATACCCCTTGGCTGCTCAATATAGGAATGCAGGATATAAGATGATCTAAAGACGAGATACCATATTGATTCTTTATTGCTCGGTCCATTTTATCGTTGGATCTCTCTACCTCATGTCTTTTTTAGATGAGGCTCAGTCCGACGTGCCGCTTCTTTCCGAGAAGCACTCCGGCATCCCGGAATTCTTGCTGGAGAAAGCTCGCGAGGCCAAAGCCGGCATCTTCGAAACAAGGACCAAACCCAGGAATACGAGGGAGAGGAAGCATGTTATTCCTCCTGGAGTTGAAGATCAAGTATTTGTTACTGCGCTCGGCGAACTTGGTAAGCAGCTAGGCGAAGACAACGTCGAGCGGAACGACAAGCCATTGAGAGATGGATGGTAAGTGCCTATGTAGCCTAGCATCACTGTATAACTTGATATAAGGAGCGCGTGTTCTAACCTTCGTGGGACAGGTACATGGAACGTAGGTGAATTCTCGGTTGATAGAGGCTATTGTTCCTAACGTATATCGTATACAGACCCAAATACCCACGACCTGATGGCAATCCTCGACGAAGAGGAACTGGTCCCGTCGGCGATGGTCTATCCCGGTAGCACTGAAGAGGTCCAGAAAGTTGTCCTATGGGCGAACAAGTATCGCATCCCTATTTTCCCCATCTCGATGGGTCGAAATTGTAAGTACGAGTAAAGGTAGACTAAAATCGAAATTCAGCGGCTAACGGCGTCAGTGGGATACGGTGGTGCGGCGCCTCGAGTGCGCGGATCCGTCCTTGTTGATCTCGGGAGGCGCATGAATAAGATCCTCGACATCAGCCCAGAAGATTATACATGTCTGCTTGAGCCGGGCGTTTCTTTCTACGCCTTACATGACGCTATCAAAACTAAGGGATATGATCATCTCTGGATTGATGTTCCCGATGTCGGTGGTGGTTCCGTCATAGGGAACACTGTGGACCGCGGCGTCGGATATACGCCCTATGGGGATCATTGGGCTTGTCATTCAGGGTTAGAGGTCGTACTCCCGACAGGAGAGGTAATCCGAACGGGTATGGGCGCTCTTCCGGGCAACAATACCTGGCAAACATTTCCTTATGGGTTTGGCCCGTACTCCGAGTTAGTCCCCCCCCGTTAATACTCCGTTTCGCCGCCATTGGTTGACAAACAGGAACATAGTGGAATCTTCTCGCAGTCCAACTTTGGTATTGTGACCAAGATGGGCATGACGCTGATGCCGAACCCGGGCGGACATGAAGGCTTCGTAAGGCTCCAACCATAATGGCCAGCTTCCGGGTTCAAAATGCTAATATCGTATTTGGCAGATATACACTTTTCAAAAGGAAGAAGATCTTAACCAGCTAGTGAGTTTCTTACGCCAAAATGGCGTTATGCAGAATGCTAAAAGGAGCATCTTTAGATCGAGATTATCCGGCCACTTAGGATAAGCAACATCCTGGAAAATGTTGCGCAACTGCGCCATGTCACGCAGACCATCGCAGTACGCGGTAGACCACGGACCGACTTTTACCAAGGTGAGGGTACCATTCCGGACAATGTAGTCCACGGGGTTGCGGCCACTCTCCCCATCGGAGATCACACCTGGGTCTACTACGGCATGTCGTACGGTCCCCCACATATCCGCCAATACAAGCTCTCCATTATCGACGCCGAGTTTAAGAAAGTCCCGGGTGCTCGTCGGATCGACCCGTCAACACTACCGCCGGATGAATATTTCTGGGCTAGAGATCGCATCGCTTCAGGTACTCCTGAGCTCCAAGAACTACGCTGGGTTAACTGGATGCCCAACGGTGCTCATATCGCATTCTCGCCTGTCAGTCCTATCCGTGGTACAGATGCGACTAGGTTATTCGAATTAGCTAAGCGCAGACATGAGGAATTTGGAGTCGACCTGTTTCCAGCGTTCTGTGTCGGGCTGCGCGAAATGCATCTCATTGTCGAGCTTGTATACGATCGCGCGGATCCGAAACGCCGCAAAGACGTGCTCGACTGTCTGCGACACATGGTTGACGACGCGGCTGCTTATGGCTACGGAGAATACCGAACGCATCTAGTCCTAATGGATCAAGTGGCTGGAACATATAACTGGAATGATGGTGCGTTAATGAAGTTTCACGAGAAGCTAAAGGATGCGCTAGATCCTAATGGTATCATGGCTCCTGGGCGCTGTGGTATCTGGCCGAAGCAATATAGGAATCGAGGGTGGGAGATGGCTAAAGCTAGCGGCGAGAATTCCCAAGGAGATGGAGTTTCTCCCTCTTGATAGGGGTTCATGCCGAGCGAGTCCAGTCTAATATTATTACATTATAGTTCCAATCAAACAGCATGTAAGGAGATCATCAATTAATTGCTGCTTACCCCTCACTAGGTAACCATGGGCTATCTCTAAGGTCATAAGTCGAGCTGAATACTGCCGAAGAGATTCCCACAAATGAAATCTCACGCACGCGATCATTGGATTCTGTCATATCGGCATACCAGCATATCCCGAAAGTTCATACTGGTGACTTATAAGCTAACGCCGATTGCCACGCGATACTATGAATCGAAGAAGTCATAGCCAGTCGGATGGGTCCGATAAATCGATATATCAATTCCGACAACTCAGAACGGCTAGTCTGGTGAACCTATAGCCTTTACAGCTTTAAGAGCCTGACTCTGATGATCCCTCCACCGTAGATAAAAAAGCAAATAATAGTATCTGAAACGAGGGCGCGCTCATTGGTTTCTGCCCCGAAAAGGATGATGTTGTCGGTGTTACACGACATGTATTATGAGGTAGATGCCCTTCTAATTGGGACCGGCCCAATATAAACGACTATCGTCATGCACGACATGTGTAAGGGCGGTTAGGGCTTGACTTTTTTAAAAATGTGTTCCTCCTCTAGCACTCGTAGCCTTAAGTAAAGCATTGTCAGTTAATTTGTAGGATACAAGTACGCGTGTCGGAAGGTCTTGTTACCTACATTAAATCGACCACCTAAACACTTCCGCTGACCCATGCAATGTTCCTTCGTGGTAACTTAAGGATAGAGACTTTAACATGATACTTGTGTGGATTCTTCTGGTAGCAGTCGTGATTTCTGCGGCTAATCGGGCTTACCATGTCTTCCTCAATAAAAAGGTGAGATTTTCACGTATATGGTTACGAATCAATTCTAACATTAGATAGACAAAGTCAGCTACTACTTCTAGGGGGGAAGCTGTTAGCTGCGACTCGGTTCCACTAGCAAATAGATGGCCCCTAGGTATCGATTTGTTAACGAGGACGTTGGTTGCATCTGATGAACTCCGCGTGATGGAGTTCTTCCTGGAAAACTTCCGCACGTTTGGGAATACTTTCCGTCAGGTTATCGGGTGGAACGAGTCTCTTATGACTGTCGACTCTAAGGTCATCGAGGCCGTGCTCCAAACAAACGCTAAAGGTAAACAATATGTATAGATATTCAAGCTCCGACGTTAACATCTGGCTATAGACTGGGGCTTGGGTTTTCGACGCACCATCTTCTCTCCGTTGCTAGGTGATGGTATCTTCGTACAAGAGGGCGATGCGTGGAAACATTCGCGGGAAATCCTACGCCCACACTTTTACCATAAAAACTATGCGAGCCTGGATATATTAAGACCGCACACAGATAACCTACTAGACGTCATTTCCGGAGCAGCGACAAATATTGTGGACTTAGAGCCCCTGTTCTTCCACTTGACTCTCGATACAACTACTGGGTTCCTCTTTGGGGAATCCGTAGAGAGCCAACGTCCGGACACCAGCGCAGAAAATCAGGAATTCGAAGAGGCGTTCGATCTAGCCCAGACCATATCGGCCAGGAGACTTCGATTTCAGAAATTATATTGGCTCGTTGGTCGGCGGGAACTTCGGAAAGCTTGCAACACCATTCACAGATTCGTGGACCGCGTAATACACGGGGCACTCTCGACTAGTGCCGACGACGAAGAGAATACTATCAGGCCCCCTTTCCTGAAAAACGTTGCTCAATATTATCCGGAGCGGGATGCGCTCAGAGGCCATGCCATCAGTATTCTCACAGCAGGAAGAGATAGCACGGCTACCTTTCTATCGTGGACCTTGTAAGTTGCACTAGCGAGTAAGCTTCCAATAGGTTGGACACTCATATTCGACTAGTTTCCATCTCGTAAGACATCCGTTAGTCATGGCGAAACTCCGATCGGAGATATCCCAAGTAGACGATACCGTTACCCCTTTAACGCGAGCAGATCTGCTTCGATTGGGCTACCTTCAAAACGTCATAAAAGAAGGTAAGTCTGGGGTCTGGGGTAAGGCTGTATACTGCTGCATCTAGCTGACGTGATATCCAAAGTGTTAAGATTACATCCTCCGCTACCCCTGATATCTCGCACAGCACTGCGGGATACGGTTCTACCTGCGGGGGGCGGGTCGGACGGGACGTCGCCTATTCTTGTCCCGAAAGGGATGATAGTACTATATAGCTCCTACTGTATCCATAGACGACCGGACATCTATGGGATGGACGCCGAGCTGTTCCGCCCTGAGAGATGGGACGAAGAACCCCTCCGGTCTCGCGACACCATGCACCGCGGATGGACGTTCTTGCCCTTTGGCGGCGGTCCTCGAACTTGTCTAGGGAGTATGCTAGTAGCCTACGCGTGTATGCACCAGGGGTTTGGGGACTTTTTATGCTGACTTAAGTCTACTTAGTGGATTTCTCCTTGACCGGGGGCGCCTATACCATAGTGCGCATCCTGCAACGCTTCCCTTCCATCAAGCTGCCGGCCGGCGAACGGATACAAGTATCGGGCAAGGAAAAACAACTAACGACGATATCTCTAAAACCAGCTGATGGATGTAAGGTGGATCTAGGCAAGGAATAAGTACTCCTGGGGTACTGTGACATATAGTGCATGGAACCATTAGTGCTGACAGGTGCATTATTACACTTACGAAATCATGAAGATCGAGTCTGTTCGCTATGTGCACATAGTATCAGAGAAGAGAACATCGAGTAGCGCACGGAGTGATATAGATAGAGGAATGTAGTTGATGCGTCGTCTATCGTTATTTGATGCTACCTGGGTAGCCAACGAGTTCTATACTATGTAATAGCCGAGGTGACTATCCCGAGTATAAGAGATTTATGTTTTAGGTACCTAGTTATTCGGAGTAGCCGAGTTTCTATTTTTTTTATTTTTTTTATCCGGCAGGGATCATTTCCTCCAAACCGGGAATCGAAAAATCTTATAAACTCGAACCACATATTTAAGCTGAAGGTCTTACCCTTCAGATAAATAGTTGAACCACTATCCTGGGAATGCTAGCACTAAAGGTCTAGAATGTGTAACCGAAAGGGCACTACCTTTTAGCTGCCGAGACAGAGTCTAGGTTAGTGCTCTCCTCGAGTCTCGAGTCATGGACCAGCGGACAAGCTGTTCGAGTGTAGCACATCAAGTACTATTTTATTTATTTATCTACGAGTCGTTAACATCTTTCGGATTTGGTACTGGGATTGGATTGAAATGCGACGCGTCGTCATTTATACTAGGAATTCCGTGTTTGTTTTATTAGTTAACTACCGGATTTGTTGACAATTTTTTTCTCTCAATATAGTTCCAAAGTGGCAGGAAACTAGCCAGCTATTAACAATATCCCGTACCGTTACTATACCCCAGATCCCGTTAAAGCTAATTGGCAATTATATAATGCATAAAACTGCATATTATATCAATGCCGTAGGGCTGGCTTTTGAAATGAGCTTGTTTGTTGTGTTGCTAGTTTCGCATGTTCACCAGGTTATCAGGTTGTTCGTACGAATGTTTGGATGGGGTCGCCAAGAACGAGCTGACGAAAACCCCTGGCCTATGCTTGGGAGATCAAAGCGCGAGCCGTCCCCCGGAACCATACATCCTGCTTCCGTGGCTCAGTCATCGAACTTGGACCAGGTTGTAACTGAACTCATTATACTCCCTGACCATACCTAGGCATATTGTACATAGGTAGTATACATACGCGAGCGGTTTCCTAGCACGTGGAGCATCAAATCTGAATGAGCCATAAAACTTGACATCAAGTCCCTTGTCTAGTCGATTGTTTTCACTCGATGGTCCTTTAATCCCTCTACCCCTTACTATCACATACTCTACGTCTTCCGTTCTAGAATCGAGGGACCTTTTCCCTAGCAACCCTTTCAGGGCAACAACCCATGCGAATCACATTGCTTCTCGCGTGACACCTTCTGTTTCGTAGCATACAACCAGCGCCCATTTCGAACACACTCCGACGGGTGAATACACACTTATAATTACCTAGTTATACTAATATAACAGGTACGGTATCAACTAAGAACCCGTAAGTGGATATGCAGATATCTTAGGTCTCGTGCGACAGAAGGACCCGTCGAATAAAAAAGGAACGGAGGATTAGGAGAAGACAGGTAGTTATTCTAAGATTACTTGCACTTAGGGCCCAAGTAGCCCGGTAGGATAGCTCATCTTGGAAGTTTACCTAAGCGACTTACACACAGGAACACAGTAGGAACAGTCTTTAGGGTCAAGGTTCGAAACTACTATTAATGCGACTAAACCGTGATGCGGATAGCTTCAACCATCGTGGCCCAAGATCGGCCGGCGCAGTCCCGTAAAGGGCAAGGCTTGTGCTCCATCGTACCAGAATTACAGAACTGCCAGGTTTAACTACCCGCCAAGCCTGGAGTTTAACCGTCCGTTGTGTAGCATCCCCCAGTGGTAGCCAATCTATCGGTTCCGGTTACGGATCCATACAAGGAATTCCCTATTTCGAAGTTCGGGCTCTAAGCTCTATTATGCCATTATTATATTTCCCCTCCAATCACTGTCCTGGTGACGCTGGTCACTAATCGACTAGCTTCGGGGATCATTTAAGGCTAACCTGTGGGGAGGTAGTATGTAGTAAAATATAGTAAAGCAGGCGAAGACGAATTTTAGATGGCGACGACTCCACTGCGAAATGAAAACCTGGATGCTACATAGATCAACGACTTCTATCATCTTTCTTTCTTTGCTTACTATTCTCGAGGGTTGCGTCAACTACGTCAACGGATACCAGACACGGGACAAGATGCTTTAAGAAAAATTCGGTATCCTGTCATGGAACTCGCATTCGACTGATTCTACCGAACGTCTTGACAGGGCTCCGAACGAGCCCGAGGAGCACTCGACGACAAAATGAGCTACTACCACGGGCTGGACGAGGAGGCGATTAGTCGTCTCCCACACGACAATCGCATAGGTGATACGATAACGGCCGTGGTGTTGTGTATGTTCTTCGCGGTGATAGCTGTGAGTCTGCGATTATATACAAGACACTACATCCTGAGGGGAGTTTGGTACGACGATTATATGGCATTAGCTGGAATGGTAAGCCGTTTATCACACCTGCGAATTGGTGTACATCCGTGGCAACCGGGAATGAACAATACCTGACTTGTTCGATTAGATCGGAATGCTCTTCAACGGCATAGTACAGTGCATACACACGAGATATGGGCTCGGTTCGCATATATACGACATAAAGGACGGAGAGAAACTCGTCCAATTCTTCAAGGTGAGTACCGACGCCACCTGCAGCCCGACGGGTGAAGTTCTAATTTACCCGCCATAGTTATTCTACGTCATGACCATCACTTACAACACGACCTTAATGTTCATAAAATTCAGTTTATTCCTCCAGTATTACCGGCTAATCCAGGAGGTACCTCGTTACCGTGTATTTTATCTTTCTATCATGGCTGTAGTCGGCGGTTGGCTTATCGCACAAGAGTTCACTCTCATTTTCCCGTGCTCTCCGGTGGAAGACTACTGGAGTTTTAAACCCGACCGCAAGTGTTTGGATAGCGATCTTATCGGATGGATGAACGCCGTCGGCAATATCATAACCGACTTAATCATTTTGGTGCTTCCTATACCCGTCGTCTGGAGGCTGAATCTAAAAAAGGGGAGGAGATGGGCGGTTCTTGGCATTTTCGCCCTGGGCTTCTTGTAAGTTTTTGGATCCGTTCAAGTCATTTCATTGCCAGCAGTTCTCCTAATTAGGTAAATGAAGCACATGTATCGTATCGATATGTCGCATGGTCTTCTTCGCCATGGTAACCGACGACATCTCATATGATGTTGTCCCAGTCGCGGCGTGGGGAGAAGCAGAGTCCGCCTCGGGGCTCATCTGTTCAGCACTCATCGCACTAGGCCCGCTGATACGTCGATTCTCTCGCCGTCTCCGGTCTACCCAGAAGACGACGAATACGCCGCAAAAGTACTCGCAAAAGTATTTCCATGCTTCGAACCCCTTTTCACGTCACACCACGAACCGGGACAAGAGTTTATTAAGAACGAACGGTTCAAGAAAACCGTTCGACGACGGCAGCGAGACGGAACTTAACCGAATGGACCTGGAACGGTCGCGGAAAACCGACGCGCAAGACGACGGAAGATCGATCCGAAGTACTAAATCCTCGGAGTCGATGCCTAACCTAAAGTTAAATCTCGAGACGGGAATAAGAACAATTATAAGTTCGGGGAACCGCGATAGCACGCATTCCCAGTCATTATCCATGGCACCTAATGGCATTGTAGTTAAGCAAGTATGGTCCGTTAGAGATAGAGGGCCCGATGAAGACGAAGGTTAAGTCACAACTAATATAAGGATTAACTAAAGGACTGCCAAAGTGCTGTTGCATGATATCCGTACCCATTGTGTATTGTGACTCGCTACCCTGGCGCTACATATCCGATTCTATGAAATATCATGGGGTCTCCAATCTCATTCTCCAATATGTGACCTTCCGACGAACTCTACCTCCCCGTCCCTTATCGCTTTCACTTCTATACTCTCATCCCAGCATCTCCGTATTTCACGTCCTCTCTTGACCGGAACTAGAAGGGGTAGTCAAGATTGTAGTGCTATGAGGGTGGTTAGAGGGATGCTCAAAGAGACTGCTGTGAGAAGGGCGAGTGCAATAGTGGTCAAGAAGCCCCTTAGTGTCATGATAAGGACACTCCTTTTGCATCGCAAATTTGCTCCGGATCCAGGCCTGGTTCCTCCCATGGGAAGAACAATACGGCCCGCAGTCTTTTGGTTCCGGGTTGAACTCGAACAACTGCAGGGTCCACTGATGTCTACAAAACCACACATAATTATGTTATCTGGGGTAGTACCAAAGGCTACCGTGATGTGAGGATCGGCGGACGTACGTTTACATTCGAACTCAAGGGAAGGTACGTAAGACCCCCAATAGTTAATTCTCTCTCCGTCCCTATTGGTGAGCATAAACATCTTAATGCCACGTCTTATATCAATGTGCATTATTGATCCGAGCATTCTGGCAGCCCCTCGTACAAGGGTCTTTATGGAATCAATATCGCCGTTAAGATACTTTTCTCCGTACATAATTCTAGGGCCCTCCAATGTACCGCTACCCCATCTGCGATATACTGCCTCAGTCAAGAACTTTGGTGCCGGCCCACCAAGTGGTATATCCATACCAGGATTCCAGGGCTCTATCTCAGAATAATGATTTGCGCCGATTCTTGGTGTAAGATGTCCCGGGGTTTCGATCATATTGACCATCTCACCTTTCTGCTGGACGTTTTCACCAGCCCTTCCATTCAAGGAATCATTTTGGCTCAAGCCGTCTTGTCAAGCCCCATTGAGTTCTTGCCCTTGGACGGTAGCTTAACAAGTAATTCCCTCTGAAGCCTTGCTAGTACCTACCCCGGAAATAGTAGGCCGCCTAAAGTTTTTCCCATCCTAGCTAAGTAGTTAGTTCTCGATTCTTTGGTTTATGCAGTAGGGTATCTTAGTTGGGATTGTTCCGTTGTTAATGGGCAACATAAACAATTTGTGGATAGGTAGGACTCACCCAATTCAAATACACACAGGCCTTGATCCGAGAAGCTAATTACCTTCGAAAATATAAAAAACTGTTTTGGAAGGCATAACGCGAAATCTGGCAATGGAATATATTGCCTCTTACCTAGCTGCTATTAATAGAGTAGCGGATTATTTACCAACACGTCATAAATGCCGTGGATCAGGCTCCGGTTCTGATTGTCCATTAGGTACTTCATTAATTCTACTTTGAATTATAGTATAAGAATAGCCTTTACATAATCCCAAGTAATTGTTTCGCTAACTTTAAGCAAGTGTGTGTGTCGAATTAGGAAGAGTTTGCTTAGGCGTTAAGTCAAAGGGCTACTACAACATCACCAGCTTTAGAGGTAGCCCGAGAAAATATTGGCACAAACAAATAGACTTCTTAACTCTATTGAATTGAGATCTACCCTTTTCTCTATGATATCAATCTATGAAGGTATATCCATACGCCGGGCTAAAAGTGATGGCGAGGTTGCCTTGAACAATCCCAAACTGTCCTCGGCTTGAAGTAATGTATACATGAATGATAAAGCGATACTTTTACAAATGGCCGGTCGTAAGAGATATTTAGGTATATACAGTATTAAATCAGACAAAAGGGAGGAAGTTTTGGAATTATACCCCCCAACCGGAGACCGGGTTGTCTCCCGGGAGCTGCTGGATCCACGCCTCAGTCGGGTCAGGGTTAGCAGCAGGGAATTGGCACTGGTCGGTGTTCAAGCCACCTGGGATGTCAGGGCAGGTATCCATGCCGACGAAGCCAGCATTGCATGTGTCGATGATCCTTTGAAGAGTGTCTTGGTCCCATCCGGAGACGAAGTCTGCGTGAGAGCTGTATCCGGTCCGGTCGCCATTCGATAGCACAAATGGCTGAGTCTGGCCATCCGGAGTCCACTCGTTCTGGAACTGCAGAGTGTCGTAGTAGACCTCGAAGAATAGATGAGGAACATGCACCCAGCCCTCGGGGCAGTCCGACTTGCCATCGCCGCTGGGGGTCGGCCACGCCATGTTGTTCTTGTAGTCATTCAGCCCAGCTTCTGGGTTATAGCAGGACGGCATGTGGATATCTTGCCTGAGAGGCGAAGCATAACCGTCGCAGTTCACTACTGGGAAACCGGCTCCAGCGCCGGCATTCACCGGATCCGGAAGCCCCGCCTTGCTACCGTCCGAATCGGCTGGGTATCGTGCAATGCTAGCATCTTCTGTGGGACACGTCCACTGGACTGCTTGTATGTCGCCCTGATTGGGATCAAGCTGGAGACCCCCTGTCGCGGGAGGCGTCCTCTTTTCGACGTCACCGCTCATAATCTTAATGCCCGGTGGGAAAGCTTTAATCTCATCGTTTGTCGCGTCGAAACTAACCGAATTATTAGAATCCAACGCGATGAGGGCTTCAGGCTAAAGCTTACAAATAATAGACGTTCATATAGAAGAGCGGTACCTTCTTGAAGGTGCCATTGGCCGGCGATTGAAACCACAAGTTCGGCACCCAGTAGTTACTCTTGTCGTTTAAGATCTTGGCGTTGGTACAATTGGAATCCAAAAGCTGGTCACCTTCGACGGTGACGCCGAAGTTGCTTCCACCCATCACTCCGTGGGAGTGCGTCTTATCCGAGCCGGGACTAACGATAGGGTCCATTCGGCCCTCCGTGGAAAATTGGCCGTTGGCCGAGTTAAACCGCAGGACGGCATATGTGCCTTGGTCCTTTGCGCTTACGCCTGCGACCAGCGCGGCGAGGATGTACGAAGTGAAAGCTTTCATTGTCAGTGAAAGATCTGAAGTAGCCGCTGCAGATCACATACCTTCTCTAGTCCATCGCGTAGGGCCGCTAGATATATAATTTCCAGATTCCAGTCAGGCATTCATGTGTTTCTTCCGAATATAGCATATCCAGGGCACACACATATGATGAAACAATCATCCTTGGACGCCTCTTCGCCTTCTAGTCGGGTTTTGAAGCTGTTAGTGGTGGTGGAATAGCCTACGCGACTATCTACAAGACGGAATAGGTAGGTATGCACTTCTTGAAACTGAGTTTTCCTTTTTGTCTTTATTGGTAACAAGGTATATCAGGTGTGGTGATAAGATCGAATACCTGAGGTGTGTAAATTGTCAGGGTTGAAGGAGGATTCAGGAGCTGAACTGAGGGATAACCAACTTCCGAATTGAGTACTCAGTCGACCCAACCAATTCTCACCTATCGAATTCGTCAAGGCACTTCTAAAAATAACTACATTACCATTCTATGAGATAGATTAAGGAAGACAGCAAGAATAAATTTGTAATAGAGGCTGACGGAGGCGTAATTGTAAGGGTTATGCGGTGTACAACCGCGAGACTTCTAGTTGCGTAATAGTCTAGGTTCATTTCATAGGAAGTCATCGTGTGCATTTGATTCAAGTACCTGGAGAGAATTCGATAATTAATCATAGAATGTCATAATTATAACCAATTCTCATAAGTACCTAACATCATAAACTTCCGTATGTCAAAACGCGGATTTCAGAAATTATCTCACTACGCCGCTCACTTAGTATTATAGGTAAGGTGCGTATGTCATTACCTCTAATATGAGATACCAGTAGGATGAAAGCGCGATGCTATTCTCTTACAAGCCCATCGGTTCCTCCCGACAAGATTCAACCTGTTGACCCTTTTCATCCAAAACTATCCATGTGTTTTCATCTCCGTGAGCGCTCAGTCCACTTGTCCGACTACGATCATAAACGGGTCATGGAAATCGGGTTGGTAGAGCAATGTAGAAACAAATATATGCGCAGTTCTTATAGCGACATGGAGGCTGCCTGTGAACAGGTAATTATATCACCATTTCAATGACCCCGAAGAAATAATTGATGCACCGTTCTACAATGATGTCACATTTTGACGATGGGGACATACTTGTTGGATATTGCATCAATGCTTTCCTTCTATCCCAACCATTCAATTCTTGTTAAAGGTAGAGTAAAGCTAGCAACAAGTACTTGTGTGTTCCGTACGCGTAATTAATAAGCCCTACCCTAGGTTATAAGGATAGGAAAGCTATTAGGTTATGCTCAGAACAATTGGGACGTTTGTTTAAGTCAGTCGTATTGGAATCATTAGAGGATGTTATGTTGCATAAGCGGTGCTTTGCTTATGGCTCGTGCCAACCTTGACACATAAGCTGCTGAAATATGGCTCGATTGTGGGGCAGTTCCCACTGTATTTTTGACGAATCAACGCTTACCTCAATTCTTATAAGCCACGGAACGTTTGGAGCCCGTGGCTTATTGGTTTATGCTTATTGAAGCTATTTTGAAGCTATTCGCAACCTCGTTATCGCTACCTGCTGTAATTACATATTTAACATACATGACAACCACTAAATGCACTATAATTATAGCACATATATACGCTATAATCAAAATTTCGAGTGCTAAATGTATGCGCTGTAATTGTAGCGCTGTAATTATAGGGCGTTTATAGCTAAAAGTGCTGTAAAATCAGAATAAGCGAGCCGAAAAGCACCTCGAGAGGTGCTTTTCGCTTTTGGAAAAATTTAAGCGGATTGATTAAAGTCTATTGGATGTATGAGAAAGTATTGTGGATCTGCAAATAAGCCAAATTTTGGTGGGGATAAGTTAATCGGTACCCCAAAGACACATAGCTGATGCTTATGCTTACCCCCCATAAGTTTTTCCATGCTTATGCAACATAACATCCTCTTAGCACCATAGTAGTAAGGTAGGCTTGGGCCGTGACGCAGCTTTGCATCACAGAGAGGACGGGCCACGAACTAACATAATGTGATCAACGACTTGAAAGGCTTATACCAGTAAAGTCTTACCTTCCGACATACTTATCTAGTCCTGCTATGGAGAGACTAGTCTAGGTATAGCCCTATGTGTATCAAGCCGTTTGGACCGGGCTTCGGGCAAGCATGTATGTAAACTTCGGGAATTGACATAGCATGAAAACGTCAAAGCATCATAGCCAAAAGGATGCTCACGCGGCATGAACATCTTGGAGTTAATAATTAGCCGGCAGTCGACTGGTGATCTACCGTCGCAATTGTAAACCCCCCATCGAGCACCCAGGAGCGTTCCCCACACTCTTAGACTGTTCGAAAAGGAACTCGGTGAACTTTATTGCTTGGCTGACGGCTTATTTTCTGGATATTATGGCTTTATAACTTGGGTATCTACGTGTGGAGGGGACAGAGACTGCTCGTCAACTTCTCACCTCATCTAATCATTAATCCACGTAAATTGGCGAAGATGCTGAGGTTCACGTCTTTACTTGCACTCTTGAGCATTGGCGCTCTGGTTAGCGGGACGTCCGTGGCGGAAGACTGTCCTGCTACGGGTGTCTCCATTATTGCCCATAGCGGCGACCCCGTCGGAAAAGAGCAGGTCCACGAAGGGAGTATGCGTCTTCACTTCGGAAAATATCAGCAATATTTGACTGACTTCAACGCAGTCAACATGTACGTCACAGGCAACACGTCAGACGTAGGCGTGCTATACTTAACGGATGTGTTCGGAATCCAATTGCTGGAGAACAGACTGTTTGTCACGATAATCCTCGATACATTGATTCTTAACTGATATTATCCCAGGCTCGCGGATAGTTTTGGACGAGCGGGGTATCTCACAGTGGCGCCCGACTTATTCAACGGGACGCCGGCTCCGGGGGACATCAACGGGCGGCCGGATTTCAACGTGACTAAGTTCCTCGACGACCATCGACCCGCAGTGAGCGATCCGATCATCGAGATCGCGATTGATTTTATGCGTACCACGCTCGGCGTAAAGAAGGTTGTCGTGACCGGATACTGTTTTGGCGGCCGTTACACGTTCCGCTTCCTGGCAGAGGGGAAGGGCGCCGATGTGGGTTTCGCTGCTCATCCAAGCTTACTAGAGGATGCAGAAATCTCTGCGATTAAAGGGCCGGCCAGTATTGCTGCCGCAGGTAAGCAATTTCACTGTCTTTCGCATATTTCCTTCGCAAGTTAAACTTGGGTTTTAGATGCGGACGACATGACACCAGCTGCGAGGCGGTCGGAGATCGAGGCGTTGCTTTTAGAGACTGGCTTCCCTTACTCCCTTGCCTTATATGGCGGTACTCAACACGGCTTCGGCGTGAGAGCGAATGTCTCGGATCCGAAACAGAAATTTGGGAAAGAAGAGGCTTTCTTTCAGGCTATTAGATGGTTTAACGCTTGGGCTTAGAGCTGTGGGATATATCGGGTTTAATGACCATTGATGCTGTGCACTGCCTGGATAGTTGGGCCGAAGAGATTCAACGCGACGAATAAAGACTCGTATAAGGTCATAAAATACGACGTCCCATGTGTTACTAGTGACGCGAGTTACGGGAATATCCTCATTTACACGCCGCAAGTGATCAGACCTCAGACTGGTGCGTGCTAGTAACCAACCATCGATAAAAAAAAACTTCAAGCTTGGACCATCAATCATACCTAGATTCGTATTTCATCGGGCTTCGGATGATTTCACAGCGACGATCTTGAAGTCATAGCGATTCCGATTAGATATCGTTAAAACTGGGAATTTTGAGATTTGAGCAGGGAAGTTAATAGGTGGGGTTTAATGCCCTCTTTTTTTTTTTTTTTTTTTTTTTTTTTTTTCCTTCTTTTACTCCAACTGATTCACGAAGTCACAGATGAGATCGAATTATATGATTTATTGACTTTGGAATGAGAAAAATAAGATAGAATAAAGGGGTTCAGCTTATACATATAGTTGTATGTATTGTGTACAATTTAGCGGTAGAACCTTAATACAGCGTAAAAACGACAAGATGAATGGGAGCTGAAAGGTAAAAATGGTGCGAATTTCGCGGGGTACGCTTGCGTCTTGCGCGGAGAACTCCAAACCAATTGTCGACCGGGTTTTTGGCAAAACCCACCGCTAAACGATTAGTAGGGGCATTAGTTACATTAGTTACGGTGAGATGGACAGTCCACGTCATTTTCCTTGCATGAGGCCGACGTTGGTTGGCTGACTTGGCTCTCGCTAACGCAGGAACAATTGGCTGTCAGGGTACGTCCGCGACCTAGCCAACCACCCGCAAAAACAAAGTACCTATTCAGGTCGCAGGAAGGCTTGGTTATTTTGGTTGGACCCACTTAACGTTTGAGGCTTTAACGTCGGACTGGCTGAATTGACGGCTGGGCTTTGCTGGGCTTAATTGGGCGGTATCGCTCCGGCAACGCCCAGCCACATCTTTTATTTACTTGGATCCAAGTTCGAGACCCGATATCATCGTCCGGAAATCCAGGTGGCAGGGCCAATTGCAGATTCTCTACTGCAACTACCCATCATCTAACATCTTAGAATCATACCTTCGATCTTTGCTTTAACCAACCTCCTCTTTTCTGCCACAATTGTGCAAATCGTAGTATCGAAGGGCAAAAAGGAGGGAAAGAAGATTTGGCACCTGCTAACCCACTACCAGTTACCAGGCTCCTCTTCGTACCTAGACAATCATACCTGCTCTTCTTCTCCGTCTAAAGTTTTTTCTTCAGAAGGGCAAAGGGCTGTTGTCCAGAAGAAAAAAAAAACAATTGAACTTCTAAGTTACAATACCTAATCATATCATTTACCCTATACCTTTCTACCACATCCTTCTGCTCCTCACCTAAATCCAACCCACCTTTTACCTTGTCCACCCAGCAACTGCACAGTGCCCTTCCGTGCATCTGTTCCAAGTATCACTCTGACAAACTCAGATCAAAAGGTTACCGATCTTTAGTATCGACAAGTAGAAGTGGTTTCGACGACTTCCGCCCTTTTTATATACGTGCCCGACGACCAAAGTCCAGCACGGGTAACAGCATTCCGCACGACGGCCGTGGGATTTTCGAGATTAACAGTGCATCTGCATTCCGTCTCGAGCGTCCCCTTCCCCGCCGTCCAAACATCGTCGCATTCCAGCGTTGGTGCTGCTCGAGTTCGTCATACCACGCCGTCGCTCCCCGGGAGGACGGGAGTGGAGAGAGGGTAACACACCTCGGGATATTGGGAAATAAAGAGAAAGGATGCCTAGCTTTCAAATCGGTTGGTATCGTAAGTATACCCAACAACAACAGTGACAAACTATTATTGTCGGTGAAGACTAACAATGACGATAGGGTTCATACCGTTCCTCGGATACCATCATGTTTTGATGATACTAATAGCTGTCTCAATAATATTGCTGTGTATGTCGATTGCATTCCTATCCGTCTTTCCTAATTGGATCGTCGTGCTAACATTCTTTACCCAACAGCACTTCTATTAGCAGGTTGCTCGTCATCATCACCCCTCATACCCGACATCTTCCTACTCTCCATCTACTACGAGAAGTACACCGCCGTGCCGGACACAGCCCAAGTCGACTACAATGTGAACCAAGCTATCAGCAACATCGTCGGGACAGCCCACCTACAAGCTCGCGTCGGTTATTTTGGCATTTGCATCAACCCCGACGGCGGTTCCTGGTTATGCAGCAACAATGCTACTGCCCTTGCCAACGAAGTCTCGGTCGATCAGGACCCGCTCAACCTTATCTGGCTCGCTAGTCAGTTTAAGGATATGATCGTGTTCCCCTACTTGATTATCATTGCTATCATCTTTGCTTTCGTCTGCTTTTTGCTGCTTGCTACCTTCCCCGGTTGGCACGAGGAGGAAGACGAGGATGGATCGGACCGCGAGATCAAGCCCTTCCCCAGTCGACCCGTCTCCCAGGTTGCATTAGCCATCATCTTCATCGCATCTATCTTCGTCCTCGTATCCGTGCTATGGCAGCATACAGCATCCGTGGCCGCATCCATCATAGCGCAAGATTTCGGTAACGGTAGTGTCTTATCAGGAATCGGTTCCAGCGCCATGGTCATGGGTTGGTTTAGTTTTACGCTTCTTATCATTGTTACGATCGGTCTGCTAGTCATGATTTTAAGTATCAGGGTGCTGTCGGCATTAGCGGACTAAAAAATGAATGAGGAAGGGGAAAAACGGTACGGAAGTATATTTTCGGGAACGGCACCACGGCGGCGTGGCCATGTGTATATGGGAGGGAGGGGTTCACCGACAAACACGACGATATTTCTTGTTGAACGGTCAGCATCTGGGATTGGAGTTGGCAAGAAAGGGGGTTCCTCGGTGAAATAATGATTTTTGTCTTTCCCATTTCTAACTCGAGCTGCCGCGTTTCGCCGGCTCGATTTTTACTTTACTTATCTATGAGGGATCCCGTCGACGGTGTCTATACGAAACGATTCGGAAGGAGACACGCGGTTAGGAGGGGAGATGTCGACGAATTACACAAACATATATGAGGGTCAGTAATGAAATGAAGAGATGATGACAGACGAAGATCGTGGGGATTTCTACGAAATTGAGCTCGCTGTCGTGATTTGAAGCGGCGTGCTAGAACCGCGGAATTTGAGGAGCTCCTAGCTGTGCATAGGATTTTTGTATTACTTAGAAGAATGGCATCTTTGCACTTGAGACCGTCTTGTCTGGTTGTAGTGGTGCATTTCAATATGCTTGATTAATGAAATTACATTCCCGCGCATTTGACTTGGCTATGTGACTTTAATGTTTCGTTCATACTTGATCATCATTTGTTCTGATGAGATTACTTGGGATTACGATGGCGTCAGAGTTTCATCACGATGTCGTTCCACGGCCTATTAGAATAGAATATATGAAGTATTTCCAGTAAATAATTGAGGAACATTCGAGACTGGAAATATCCCGTGTCGGGAGGTTTGTTTGTAATGCCAATTATCGGTCAATTAGGAACACGCTGTCTTTCTTTAACCCAACACATTCATATATCCAAGCCAATTTTCTTGTCAATTGACAGCTAAGCTACCTAAAGGAATATTCGGGATGTGTTCGAATAGAAACGAACTCGGGTTCAATCATATTTCCAATATTACTACAAGTATTTCTAATCTATTGGGGGCTGTATAGGAAGGATCTTCTTCGTGACGATGCAACCAGGCATCGCGCACAACGAAAATCAAAATCAAATCAAGTTTGAAAGACAACCAAAATTACGGGAACTACGATCCACGAAGGATAATAGAAGAGGGTCAACTCCGCGCTGTGCAATGCAGGTTTCCCCCCTTAAGAGCCCTTATTCTTGAGCAAAGGCTCTTCTCCCAAGGTAAGTATGAAGAAGAAAAAGAGAAGAGAAAATTCAAAGATGGTGGGAAGGTGGACGGATATTTATATTTTTCTGGAGGGGGCTGGGAAGTGGGGCGGTCAATTAGGTTTTGTTTGTTTGTTTGTTTGTTCCTGCACAATTGAATTACATGGTGGTCTGTGTTGTTATGTAGTACTTACCATTTGTACCTGCGCAAGTGCTTTGTGCAGCAGTTACATAACCGTTAGATGCTTCTAACCTAGGAAAGAACTTGTTACGTTAGTTCGGATCGCGATAGCTTCACCTGCCTAACCTTAAGATACCAACCTAAAGGTACAAATATTTTAACTTCCAATTCCTGTAATTAGGTATCCCATGCGTACCTACTAGCGCAATGTAACCCTTATAAGCGACGTTGCTACAGCGGACAGGCCAGAAGCTCGGCGCGAAAAACCAGGGTGGTTATTGGCTGCCTAATACAACTTCGTCGTTCGAGCCGAGCTACCGCGCCGTGATGTTGCTTTTCACACACTTCATCCCCTCGTATGCGATGGGCATGACATGTTAAAATGTGCGAGTATATACCTACATGATAGGAGGTAGTTAGTCCATACAACTTGTACAATCGATAGACGCATATCAGTAACATCAATAATGTCGTCGCCAGCATCCATCACAACATCCCTTCCCACTGGCACCATCTCAGAATGGTGTCTCCTTCCTAGAAACATCCGTGCCACTCTCTTCAGCAACAGCTGTCCTGAGCCCTACGAGAAAGGCACGTCCGTCTCTCCCAGGGACTTCCAGGGCATATGCTGCAACGGCGTCATCGTCGACACCTCCTTCGACATATACAGCAATTCCTCCCCCTTTACCCCTTTCTCCAACCCCAATGACGAGCCGCTCCGCCCCGTCAACATAGAGGACCTAGTGTGTTGCGGGGTGACTGGCGTGCAAACTGCTGCTCTAGACCTCACCCCGAACCCTAGGACGGCTTGCGCCCCGGGAACCGTCGGTACACCGTTGGCTAGCCTGGCCGCGACGAATGTAACGCGGGCGACGCCGTTCTCTGTTACGTACGCCGAGGGCACTCCTCCATCGAGAAGTGCGGATCCGTCTGCTACCGTTACAAATGACTTATGGGGGTGGATGACACCGCAGTACGGCGAGTCGGGGACGCCTATTTGTCTTCTGATGAATACGAAGGCGAGCGGCGTTGATGTAGCCCAGGTTACGGTGCCGGCTACGTATGTGCCCCCAACTACTTCGGCTACGGACACAGGCTCGACTGCGGAACCTACCTCCTCGTCGGGTGCTGGCTCTTGGGGCGTACAGAATCAGCCGAAGACGCGCTTATTTGCTACGTTAGGGCTCATGATTGCAGGATTGCTTTTAGTGTAGAAGTTTTTTTTCGTGATTATTTTCTAGGTATGACTTGATGAATCGGAGATAGGGTATGATTTTTGGGTAATGATGGTACGTGTTTGGCAATGGAACTTGATATAGTACTAATATGAATGATACCTTCACAAAAATCAACAATTGTAATATGCTATGCCAGTAACAAAAAGAATTGCTGTCTATATTCAGTGCCATACTCTTATTCCGATGGTAGACATCCAATCTCGGCGCAGAACACACAATTTACCATTAATACTGCGTGATTCAATATTGTAACATAGATCTTCTAAATCTATCTTATGCGGGTATCTATTCAAGATTATTTTTTATCCCCAAGTCATCATACATATAGTCCCTACACCCAGCCAGACTCAACCCCTACACCGAAGCAAAACCAAATCAAGCAAGCCAAAACCACACCTTCTCGTACCAATTGCGCGGTATTCGCTCCTCATCTGCCGCACTTAAATCATCCATCTCCTTCTTGCCCGTCCAGACATCCACATCCTCGATCTTGGTCGCGAAAGGCGTACGATAGATTAGCTTGTGTCCAAAGTACAGGACTAAGAATATCGGAATGGTGATGTACGCGGCGAGGAAGCCGGACACGCTCCACTCTGACGGGAAGAAGACTTGGAACCCGTTGGTTAGGGTCAAGAGGACGATGATGAATAGCACGACATAAGTTGCATATGGCTGTAGCGGTGTCCTGTATGGTAAGGCGTCGAGCATTCCGTGATATTCCATCGCTTTTCGGAAGCGTATGTATGTGATCATGACTACAATCCATGCGATGAATCCCGAGATGGTCGAGATGTTGGTGAACCACTGGAATACTTCCGCACCGGAATTGGATACGTTGAGGAAAGCTAGACATGCTACTAGTAGCGTGAACAGCACCGCAACGTACGGCACACCTCTGCGAGTAGTGAGCCCGAACCACCGCGGCGCTTGGCCATTAATCGCCATGGAGTACAGTACACGCGAGCCTGAGTAGCAGAACGCATTGCCAGCCGACCAAGCAGAGGTCAGAATTGCAGCGTTAATAACGTGGTTAAGCCCACCGATCCCAGCGCGTAATATTCCGAGAACGAAGGGACTGGCCGACGCGTTCGAGTCTCCGTTTAACAACATCTCGTCGGTATTCGGAACGAGGACTCCAATGACGAGAGATCCGAGACCGTAAAAGATAGCCAATCGCCAGACGAAGCGGCGCGCCGCCTTGGGGATATTGCGTCGTGGCGAAACGGTCTCACCGGCCGAAAGCGCGATGAGTTCCGGCGACGTGACGAAGGAGAACCCCGCGCGCGCAAACGCCGTCCAGTACGCTAGGAAGCGGCCGGTATTTCCTCCCACCAGATACGGTACAAACGCTCCAGGCGGGTCCTGCCAATTCTTGAAGTACAGAGGATCGTGCGTAGGCCCGCCACCGAAGAATAGGACGATACCCAAGATAATCAAGCCCGTTATAGTGATAAGCTTTATACTCGCGAACCAGAACTCCGCCTCTCCAAAGAACGACACAGCGATGATATTAAGTAGTAGAATAACAATAAGCTGTATAGCAATCCAGACGGCAACAGGAACAGCCGTAGTCCAGTACTGTATGATGATGGCACCGGCGGTGCACTCGGCGGCGAGCAGCATGGCGTAGGCGTACCAGTAGTTCCAGCCGTCGGCGAAGGCGAGACTCGGTTCGACGAAGCGGCCGACGAAATACGGGATCGAAATGCCCTTCATGGGGAGGTACGTGACCATCTCCGCTAGGTCGTTCATGACCACCCAGACGACGAACATCATGGATAAGTACGCCATGAATAGCGGCGCTGGCCCCGTGGTTGCTAGGATTTGCCCAGAGCCGACGAAGAGACCGGTTCCGATGCTTGGGATGGTTAGTAATTGTGACCGTTGGCTTCTGGTATAGTGTTTTGGGGGGATCGAGTGACTTACGCGCCCCCTAGAGCGAGGAATTGGATATGCCGACTCTTCAAACCTCTCTTGAGCTGGTGACCGCTTTCGAGGTTCATCTCGCCGACCCGACTCGACGCGCTACGGTCAAGCACATCACCTTTCGGTTCAGACTCGATCCGACCCGCGTCGTCGGTGGCATATGTCACCTCTTCGCTTTGGCGACCCATCTTCCACTCTGTAGATAGATTTAAAGTTGCAATCGCATACGGTCGTACGGCGGTAACTTATACGCTTATCTGATATGTATGCTATGGCTGGACGCACGGATGAAAGTATAATTGAGGGACCCGAGCGGTTGGAATGCGGGTACAATGTGCAAAATGCAACGTGCGATGCGCAATGCAAGTAAGATGCGCTCAGCACATGATATATACAGTATGTATGTAAGATTACACGAGGCCAGAGAAAAAGAAGAAGAAGAAGAAAGAATCGAAGGCTTCTAGATTTTATTTATCACGAGGCCGGCCAAGTCATACTAGGCTAGGTATTAAAAGGTGGTATTACGTACATAGAAAAGATACAGCGTTTCCATTCCCTCTTCACTCTTCATGGGGTTTGGTGGACCTCATACCTGGTCGGCCTTCCTAAACGGAAAGATCTGGGTCGACCGTTACCTCTTGAGGTTTAGCGACTTGCGGAGAAGGTGGTTCAAGGATTTTATTTGCTAGTTATTGTAAAGATAAACCAAGATAAACCCGGGAGAGAGGAGAGATATGATCCCTACCGACGCGAGATAGGTGAGATAGGTGAGATAGGTGGGCAAGGTGGGCAAGGTGGGCAAGGTGGGATAGCCAACTAGGTAGCCGACTACCTAGGTAGTCAGCGTGAAGATAGGCCCGAAAAGGCCTGGGCGAGACCTATCTTTAAGCCGTCTTTAGGGCACAGTAGTCTCTACTATAGCGCCCCCGGACCTGCGGACTAAGAACGCCAAAGGTAACGAGCATCAGAGGCTGAAACTTCTTTATTCCATACCATAGAAACTACCACGGTATTCTTGCCCACATAGGGAATCGCCCCTATCGTTGAAATTCTCGGCAGAAGCTTAGGTAAAAGAAATCTATGACGATGCGCGGAATACACCACGTTCGGTGTCTCGAATTGGTCTAGGTATAATATCTCTACAGCCGTTTCTATCCGAGCTAACCCACCGCTCTCCCATAGCGCCGACAACACCAAGTCGGTGAAGTTGGGGTATCGTCGAGATAGTCGAGATATAATCATCCATGTTTTTTTTTCTCATGTCGAGCAAGCGACGAATAAACCACACAGGTATTTAGCGTATGTAGGAACGAGTCAGGATAGGAGGGACGGGTTTTTAATGTGGTGCATGTGATGACGACGCGCCATCCCTGTACCTATGTGGAATTATCCAATAAGTAGCCCACGAATTCCCATAGAATAAACTTATCCAGCAAACAAACGCCCAACTTTTTAACAAGCCCAGCCAAACCCAAGTTCTCGCTGCCGACCTGTTGCAATCCTGAACTCTATGCAAAAATGATGATTTCCTGAGTCTATAAATTATGTGTCTGTTTAAGTAGGCCGCTTGAAAGGATGCGCCTCGGTATTCAATACCCACTCATCTAAGCTGATGAGGTTGGGGTCTGAATATCTACGAAATCAATCAGTGATTTGTTTCTACAAATATTCGGGTGTTGGTATGTGCCGACTTACAATAGGTAAAAATATTTGAGCGTTTCGGCCAACCAGAAACTTTCCATCTCGTCGTTCTTGACGGGATTCTCCGAAAGGACGTTGTTGATGGCGCTGTTGCCAACTTCCGTCCGAGTGTGGTTAACGATGGCGTTGAACATGTCCCATCCCTTCTCTTGCCAAGAGCTGTCGCCTGTGATGCGGTACATGTACCAAACAGACTCGATGGCTTCCGGCCTGCGACAAAAGGGTTAGCCAAACTGCAAAACTAATGACACCATACGACTATGTTTAGGTAACTATTGGACAAAATTCACTCACCGAAGAATATACGCATGGTAATTGGCGCTAACGAAGCCGGGAGGGAGGTTATCCGATTGAATACGGTTTTGCGCGTAGTCCTTGGTGGACATCGGGCGTGTCGGTTCCGGAACGTCGTCGTCTTCTTCCGACTGAAGGGGAACCTGACTATCCCCTTCGGATTTATCCGTTGGGCCGCGTATCGGCGAAGGGGGAGCTCTCTTATGGATTCCAACACTCCCCGAATCACCCTTGCTTGAACCTATTCCATCGGCTACCGTACCCAGATTCTGGTGTCCCTTCATTGTCGCCTTCTCCGTATTATGCAGCTTTTTGACCTTTCGTTCCTCTTGTTCCTCTTCGAATTTCCTTACCTCTTCGTCGTGGACATCGTGAAGAGGATCTAGCCATTCCCAGTACAGAGTCTCGTTCCAATGGCAATTGTTTGCCTCTTCACAGGGAACAAGGGTAGCGCCTTCGGGCATAATACCAGTCGGCGTGCTTTCGTAAGCCCATACGCAACCATCGGTGAGCTTCTTTCCAATCTCTACGTCTTCTGGCATTTCGAATATTTTTCCTCCCATACCAAACATCCCCCCGAGGAAGCAGGTAAGATGTGTTACTTCCCACTCCATTATTGCATCAGTCTCTGGATTCCCTTTCGTGCTGATCTTAGCAGAAAATAGGATATCACGATCATCAGGAACCATGGGCCGGTATAGCAGCCATTTCTTGACCGCCGCGGAAACTTTAGTGTGTAGGGTTTTATACTTGGGTTCAAGACCACCGAGGAGCAGCCATTGCTTAGGGAAGTATTCATACGTGCTGTCTTGACTCCCGCCCATGCTATACTGCTGGTTGGAATAGAACGACCCGGAGGTGAGCCCTTGAGGAACGCATTTATCCTTTTTTGGTTCTTTCGAGTCGTTGCTACGGCTACGTGATACGGTACTTGTTTCTCCCCTATCACTCTTGGGAGAAGCCGTCTTCTCTGACGGCGCATATATTTCCTCACCGTTGGTTACGATCTTTACCGACTTAGTCCCGTCGTCGTTAGGCGTTCCCACTTGGGAGCGGCTTTGTAGGGATTTACTAGAGCCGGACTTCTGAAGCTCGATCTGTCGCTGCTCTTCTTCTTCTGCTTCTTGGGCGGCGATAATCGCCTCTGCAGTCTTATTACATCCGCTTGCATCGACATGTTCCGGGAAAATACCAGGAACTGCCGTTCCCCGCTCCTGCCATTCATAGAAGGCATCCGTGATGCGTGCTACGGCATCATAGTACTTGTTCTCTTTCGTGATCTGTGCGAGACGGGTAAATTCCATGGCGAGAGAGCCCAATTCGGCGACACTGGCCCCTTGGGCCTTCTTGGGAAGCGACGCAACTGCCGGTTTCCAGTTATAATATAGAATGGGCATACGGTTGGGTGTGTCGAAGACACCCATCAGGATCTCGGCAAGCTCGAGCGCCTTCTCTAAAAGGATATCGTATCCTCCAGCCTTACCGCCACTGACATCGTACGCCGCGACTAACCCTCCGAGATAACGAATAGTGGTTTCGAAGACAGGAATCTCAGAACGATATTCGGAGGTGGTAAAATCGATCTTTCCCACCTCGATAAGCGCCTCTTCAAACTCCTCTTTCATGCCCATGATCCACAGCGTGTCTAGCGCGTCGACCAGAGTCGCAGCCCAGCCGCAGAAGGGATCGCGAAATTTCTTGGACACCGGGCTCAGCTCGTCGTGTCCTTTAGCGTAGGTCATATAACCGTTCCAGCCACGAATCATCTCAGCCTTGACCTTGGAAAGGCGTTCCAGACGCTTTTCCCGGACCTGGGGCAACTCCTTATCGAAATCATACTGTATCGTAGGTATAACTTTGGGCTTTCCGGTCGGTAAGGGGATTATCTCATCTTCGGGGACGGGATAATGCTCGGGGAACTTCTTCCAGTGCTTAGTCGGGTCGCTCTCCGTCTTGGGCTTTTGCATACCCGGTTTTCCGTGGACGCCTTTGCCCTTGGCACCTTGGCCAACATTCTTATCCGGTATATTGATCAAGGGTACTGTGGTGGTCTTCGCGGCGCCGTCCTTATCGTACACGACTACTTTGGTCTTACCGGCGTCCGTGGAGGGGTCAAATTTGTCAAGGACGTCTTCGCTGGTAGTGGGTTTCAAACTGGGGATCTTAACCCCTTCCTGCTCCTGGCGTGATATTTCGTTATCTCCATCTGAATACCCAGCACCGGTCTTGCCGGGGAGAGGCTTCTGAGATTGCTTGTTAGTTGTACCGAAATCTCGCTCTGGCGACGACTTGGGCGGGGCTTTATAGGGAATAGCCGCCGAGACGGATTCCCACTGCTCGCTATCCTGGGAAACGCGATATAGCAAGAATACGACGATGGCGGCGAAGAAGACGTAGTAACGGTATCTACGTAGGCGCAACATCTCTGCGATCGCAAGACGTAGAGAGCAGCTGAGAGGCGGGGCAAGGGTGAACAATTGACCCTTCAGCCTTCAATTCGACGGCTCGTTCGCGCGAAGCCGGTGAAGGACAGGAAAAGACGTAAAGACGAGCATTAACCAAGAGCCAATTCTATCATTTTATCCGAAAATTACACATGAATCGTTTAGACGAGATCTAACAAGTCTAGAGCTAATACGGCGTAATCTTAAGTGGACGAAGCGATGTGGGATACGAGCTTCAATCGACCGAGGCTAAGCAAGCAACGAAAGAACAATTCGATTCGATCTGATCTATTTTGTCAAGACTAACTGACGATAAGGATGAAAAAGAGAGATATATATAAAAATAAGAATAACAGAAGTATCAAAATAGAACGATATCCGCCAAGAACAATAGAGGGATAGAAGAGCGATTGTATAAGACGAATTAGAAGGGACAGATTGTCGACGATCGGCGAGAAGGACCACGACTGCACAACTGCACAACTGCACAACTGATAATTGCCGTGCCGCAGGGCGGATGAAGTACTGGAAAATAGAAGTGTCAGGGGTCCTAGATGCGAAAGCTGAGCGGATAAGGCCACAGGGAGTCTTGGCGGGCTCCTTTATTGGATATGTTGGTGGAAGCCAAGAAAGCCATCATGTCGTCGGAGGCTTGTGCTTTGCGCCAGTTCGACCCACTGCGACAACGCTTGGGAACTTGGAACACGGGAAAAAAAAATAAAAATAAGATCTGACAAATAGAGGAGTCTATCGAATATCTTTTGATAAGAGATATCTACCTTCCAAGTCCTAACCTAAGTCAAGATTTGCGGCAAGATATAAAAGTTAGTAAGACTTATGAGACGAAAAAAGAAAAGGCATTAAAAGGTAAAGAGTAAGCACTACACAGGTACGCCCGAAGGGACTAACCTACCTCCTAAGGGACCTACCTCATTAGGCAGCGACAATTGTCCATAGCTACCTCCCCTTCTATGCGTTCCACTAACCTTAGGTAAGTGCAATGCCATAAAGCCATTACATGTATATCGGTGATACAGAGTTTGGCGGCGTTTCTCGTCCCGCAATTCCGCTTTAAATAGACCCAGGCTACAAAGTCGTATTCTCCGCCGTGGCTATGGTAGTACAGACACAGTCTAGACAACCTAGACCCTGAAATCGGGACTGTCGCTTTACCTTTTTCGGGTTTTCCCCCCCTTCCTGTTCGCAACTCAAAAGTCCGGCAACAAATCAGGAGCAAACCAGCTAATTTATTACGGGCAATATTTATATATTATCGAATCAAACAATTTTCTAACGGAAACGTACGTCTTGATCGCGTATAACGCAATAATACACACACGAAAAAAAAAAAAAAATCTTCAAAATGGGGTATGGATAGGATTCATCGTACTCGCAAATTGACCGTATCGTCCAAATTGACGATCTTTGTGGGGTGCGTCGAACCCTTGGTACATGGCTGAATGGCTGAATGGATGACGGGTCCCCCGGTCAAATCACCACGCGAGATGCTCGTAACGTTCCCTACGAGCTCTAAATTGACCATAACCTAGCTGCGATAGCCGCACGAGCTTGCTTGCCGATAAAAAAGATGTCACTGCTTTCTCGAACGTAGCATTGGAGTGCATGGTGGTGGTCCGCCGTATCGCACTTCGATGTCTTGCGCCTTGAAACCACATCGGTCGCAGATGCCCATGCCTCGCATTCCCGCGTCGAGATAACATGGAATATCGAGATTATCCGCCAACTTCGTCGCCCATCCCATAAGAGCCGATGCGTAACCTTTTCCTCGGCTGCTAGACTTTGTTATGACGAACTCGATAACTGCGAGGATTAGGTTCGCTATCCAGGGACGTTTGAATCCGGTGATGACTTACAAACATGACCCTCTTTTCCTACGACGAGATAGTGGGCTCTCGATAGGGGCTCAAAGAATTCCGACAGTTTTTGTTCGCTAACCCCTGGTATATCCTCGCATCGCGACCATCGCGTCTTCCACGACTTGCCGGTGATATTTTGACCCGGGCGAACGATATGGGCGATTGCGAGTGCTACCGGTCTACCTGTACTTCGCTTAGCAACCGATTCTGATGCATGATCCACGATAGTTCCACGATGGTCCACGCACTGTTAAGATTCCTAACTACTGCGACCTTCGTCTCAGGTCTATAGTAAGACTTGTGACCCAAGAAGTTATCGAAACTTCGTTGCAGCCATTTTCGCCCCCCATCCGTATGGGGAAACACAATTTCGCCTGGTCCGCTAAAGGCTTCCCAAAATATCTCGACGAGATCAGGGATATCATCCGTGTTTGCTAGGCTTACTTTTCCGGCCATTGTCGTGATCAGTACTGTTTGCTATTTGACTATCGTCGGTGGAGAGTATGATTGATCATCATCTACAAGTGGCTACCTGGTTATTTTATCTTCGATCAATTCGACCATTTTAGAGTTTACAGCTTTCCAGCTCGCCGACCCGTTACGTTGTCAAGTCTAACTTTACTCATGATAACATTTGACAGCTGTGCTTGGTATTACTTTAAGCTTGTTTTCCCGCTAGCACTTCGAATGACAGGTCGTCATTGTGATTCATGGATTGACACTTACTACGGCTTCGAATACGAGGGCGGTTCGTCAGCTTTGGTCGATGATATCCTCCACATGGTCTTCATCTGGATAATTTTCAAACCCAAATCAATGAAGAATTGCCGTCTTCAAACGTCAGCAAAGTTTCCCGATGCATATTCGTACAAATGAGCAATGCTCGGCTTTTGCTAAACACGTTTTTATTCAAAGTAGTGGTATACGGATAGCACTCGCAAGCCATGCTACGAATAAAGAGCCCATTACGAAATTCTTGCGGGCCCACGGACATACTGGTGATGTCTTATATTAGTTCTAACCCCGCCTCAACGTAATAAATGACCTCGTCTATTACCCCTCTACTATCCAGATATGGTGGATTGAAAGACGGCTACCTAGCTGCTTAACTTTCCCAAGACCGAATAGAAGCGTTATGCTGGGGCATGGATCAGACACTATCGAAAAGGTCGTCATCTGCATAGGATCTGGCCTGTTTAGGCGTTGCAACTTTGCCACCAAATCATAATCGTGTTACGATCACCTCTTCAAAGGTATCTGCAGAT
Organism: Daldinia sp. FL1419; assembly: GCA_025201765.1. Classification (NCBI taxonomy): domain Eukaryota; kingdom Fungi; phylum Ascomycota; class Sordariomycetes; order Xylariales; family Hypoxylaceae; genus Daldinia; species Daldinia sp. FL1419. The sequence goes on from MU623395.1 coordinate 185,372, forward strand.
GTGTCTGATTATCAAGGAGTACCATTTCCGGCTCCTGTTCGGCAACGGATTCGTAATGTCCTGGGGAATTCACAGTTTCCACCTGAGGCGTGCAAGTCGCACAGTATCGTGCCTCTTCCATACTCTTGACGCAGGACTTATCAACAATCATAACGAAACTCTTCCAGATTGCCTGTAGCAAACTAAATCGGTCACCAGCACGGAAATGATGAGATTACCAGCAGATTTCAGCTGGGGAACCTGGCAGAGGTATTCGGCGGCTATCACAGACTGGTCGACCCTGAGCTTTACGTCAGGGAATTGGGATCGGTCAAAGCCGGGTTGGTATATGAGTAGATCTCCACAGCAGTCGACACCATAAGCAAGATTTCTTCCTTAGGATATCGTTGGCGTGATTCATGCCAGAGGTTAGATTCTCTAAAAGATCTGGTCGAGCGAGCATATTCGGCATGCCGTCGCTATTTCAGCCGAGATCTGCCATCGTCGTGAATCACATGGCCTTGCCTAGCGCCGCCGCCGAGCGCCATATACCGGGCGTCGGCCGCTCGAACGTCGCGGGATGATCTGGACTATTGGCGAGTTCCGTAATGGATGTGGTATTGCGGTATCGATTGTTCGTGAACGCGACGCCGGTAGCGTTCAGTGAAATGAAGAAGCAAGATCCGAATTTCAGAAATTCGATGTCGTTGACTTGCTCTTCTATCGTCCCCTTTAGCGCGATATTGCGCTCTAGGCCTACGACACCCTTAAAGAATGGAGGTGACTTCCTCAACATATTCTCGTCGAAGAATTGCTGCATAATAGTCAGCCAGTCTACGAATAATGGTTAGCTATTTTCATTTATACGTGGAAAACATGCCCATCTGTTGGACCCGGCCTAGGAACTTCAGCTCCCGCGGTAAGATGAGGCTCAGAACAATAAAGGGATATTACATACACGTTCCAAGAAGAGAATAACCCCAATATATGTTTGGCGACTCTGTCTTATTTAGGCTGAAAAACATTGATTGTACTATATTCGGCCTCGGGAGGACGTCATACGTGTTCAGCATTTCAAAGTATGTCCGACCATTCACGGACCCCTCGTCTATATAACATTCAGTCATCGCGGTGGCGGTCCACCCATCGGGGATATCTGGAGCTGCCCGGGCGACCGGTCGGTTGCTTCGAACTGGATTTTGATATAAGTTATATTACAGTTATGTACCTGGCTGCTCTTGCATATCGGCGAGCCCTGGTAGATCTTCGTCCCATCGTCCTCGAGGTGCCATACACGCGACAAGGTATACGGGAACGCCCTTTTGTTGGTATAAATAGTACTCCGTACCTGAATCTCCACCGACGAGCAGGAGGCTCGAGCACCCACCAGATACGATGGCCACTTCGAGAGCCATCCGTTGTTGGCCTCCGTTGCGTTCGGGTCTTGCGAGGACTGCGGGACGAGCTCGTAACTGGTTGCCGCAACGTTGAGGAACGAAACGAGAGCTGTAGCTACGATGAATAGTACAACTACCGCGGGAGTGAACCACTTAAGCGGATACACACGCGTGACGCCGTATGAAAAGAAAGATTGATGCGCCATGGCTAGGCGATGCTGATATTTACCCTCACATGTAAACGGGAGAAACAAGGACTTACATACGGAAATCTATAGTCGAACTATTATATTACTATCTCTTAAGGTTACGCTAGTAGAGATTATAGACACCAGTATAGGGTCGCTTTCAGTTTAAAGAGACAGAGGTATCGACTAAAAATATTTCATATATCTCGACCAGCGGTGCTCGTCTGTTTAGAGCTTAGGGCTGAGAAGAACTACGTATGACTACGTAGTATAAAGAAACAGGGGCTAAAATCTCAACCGAGATCCAATCCGTTCAGATTCTATTCAGATCAAGCTAGTATCCGCCAAGAAACGCACCTGCGGCCGAGTGCAAATTGCCTGCATCGCTACGCTGGTAGGTCAAGCAGTTCCTGTCCATTTTCATATTCTAAAGGCCCAAGTTCTTACATTCATTTTGCAATTTTATTCAAGTAATTCGCCGGCAAGCGCTTTCCCATCTATCGCTACCGTAGGTAGAGTTGAGCGCCGATTGCACCTTGGCTGTGTTGATAAACTCATCGAAGGCACACGACCCATACTTGTCAATCTTGCAACCGATTGGGCGTAAGCCATAATTCGCACCGTTAAGAATTAGCTGAATCCTACTCTCGCCGTCGCATTCTAGCCGCTGCCAGAGCATGTTGGCGGCGAACGGAAATAGCCTCGCAGCCCTCCAGGCCCGATCAGGGTCCGCCGGTCCAGCGGGCGGGTATGACTTATCGGACGCCAGGCCTAACGCCGTTAGGCCCAGCGCGATGGTCTTGTCGTGACCAAAACCTAATGCGAGTTTGGGTCCTGCGTCTTGCTGCAGGAAGTTTGTCATATTGGCGACTAGGAGACTTCCAAGTACGGAACCCATATCGCCAGGAAGCCCATATCCCGCGAACCCCCGCATCCGAAGATCATACTCGTATTCGTTGTCTGCTATTTCTTTGGGCAGGAATATGTTACACCAATGGGACGAGTCGACGCCCCAGATGGCAGTTTCGTATGCGCATGAATACAGCATGCCGCTAATATGCATATCAGTAAAATTGACTTCCGGGTACGCTTTGCTGAGAGCCTTGTTGATTCGTTTCGTGATAGGCGGGATGTAGACGGCGCGCCATTTCGCAGGCGAACCTTCGCCGTAGCCAGAACTCCATTTTTGGCAAGTCTGATACGGCGTCATCCAGCTGACCGTAGCCCCATCCTCAGCTACCACGGTGAGAGTAGCGGTGGAGTTGGAGTCGCGACCGTAGTACCCGTCCATGAACCATCTTGCCGACTCCACGACGCGATCGGAATCGCTTGCGAGCACGTCTATCTCGTCGTATAATTCTGGATATTGTAATCTTAATGCTACTCCGTGGTCAAATAACTGCTGACGGCCTGGTGCTGTAAGGCTGTCAATCCCAAAGCTGCTGTTCCAGCCTTGGTGTAAAAAAGAGTAAGCATTCGGAAGCCGAACCCGAGGGTTAGAGAACAGGTCACGGTTATCATTGACATAATCATCTAGTTTCCGTATCACATCAAGTTCGTCGCCGTGGGGATGCCGACTACCGTGCCTGTGTATTAAAAATGCCTTTTTAACTGCGCAGCCTGGTGGCGTTCCGGACTTTAAGGATCTCGGCGTATTAGAAGGAACGAAGAAGGGAGATAGATGCCCCAGGTGATGGAACCTCTTGAATTCATGGTGGTGAAATAGGGATAATATCGCGCCGGTAAGAGATGAATGGGCGAATCCCCAGAGGTACAGAGACAATATAATCACTGATGCCAAAGCAATGAGGAGACGCCATCGCTTATCCCGACTGTGCCGTCGATGAGTATATACAATTTTGCGAATGAGTTCGTGGTTTTGTTTTTCGGTGGTCATATTGCTGGCTTGTTAGAGCTAGGTAAATACTTATATACCTAAAGTGTGGCCCTTTGGTCTCGAGCTCTTTTTATATATCGGGGTTATCGTCAGTAATATAGGGCATACAGTTATATGTCGACCGTTTCCAGATTGAGCAAAATGACTTACGTCGAGCATACATCAAACGCCAATCGTTTCATCACAAGCTTCGAATATCGAATATGAACGTGTAAAAAGGCGAACGAATCAATTATGTGGTATTTTATACAATAAATGCGAGGTAATCGGCGGATCGGCCAATGCGATTCATTTTCCTGTTGTTCACTACGCCCCAAAGGATTCGGGTAGGATAGTTTACTCTTATGTCCCGATCTCCAACCTTACCCTGAACTACCTAACGCTACATTCTTAAAGTCCTAGCCAGTTTGAAAATAATGGATATGGTATCAATGTTACAAGCTATATCGAGCTTTCTCGATACGCAGACGTTGGGGGTAAACGGATTAGGCTACTGGATCATGTTCATATCGAGGGGGAATAAGGTATGCCGACGGAGGTTGAAACGGAGGTAACTGTAAACAGATCCACTACCGTCTGAGCCACGACGTACTTCGACTGCGCCCATATTATTGAGCTGAAGAGGAAGAAAGAGGGCGAGAACAGCTGCGTAGATTGTGCATTCTAGGGACTGTTATATGTCGTAGCTGTGTCCCAGAGTTACAACTACCAATCGCCAGACCTCAGCATTTCGACCTCGGCTTATGGCCTACTTGCGTGATAAGCGTCGAATACCAGCGCTACTAGACTAGAACTGCTTAATTGGTGCAAAGCAAATGAATTCTAAATCTAAAAAAGCACGGGGAATTGTTCAGGTTAACCAAAAAGAGCCATATACGCGTAAATGCCGCTTATCACTTCCTAAGGTGCCTACCAGCCTACTCATCTTACGGTCTCCTACTCCTGGGAACCTTGCGACGAAGTCTTAAATTATTCCATCCATCCCACTATGTATTAGTTCATTTCATCCCGTCAGCGTCCTCCACTATGTTTCTAGCTGCCTTCTTCGATATCATGAACGTGGGGAGGACTGGGAATGCGCCCGGGGGCTTAGGGAATACTGAAGCATCGACTACACGAAGACGATTTACCCCTCTGACGCGGAACCTCGAGTCCAAGACGCTGCCGATCGCGCAAGTTCCAGTTGCGTGATGCGAGTAAGCCTGCAACCTAAGATACTCTTTGATGGTCTCGTCGGTGCATTCACTTCCATTTGCGCATGGATGAAGCTCTTCAAACGGGGTTAGCCCTGAGCTTTCTGGCAGCATGTTTTTGATTTTCTGGCCAAATCTAACGGCCTCGAGCATAGCCTGCAAGTCGTTATCGCTATTCTCTTCGAAAAACCGAAAGTTGATGTCTGGCTGCTCAAATGGGTCTGAAGATCGAAGATTGACCGTGCCTTGGTTTGGACCGCCCATATGGACGAATGGGACGGTAAACGCTCTTCGACCACCACGATGAGAGGGATACCCAGGCCAGAACCCTTCGAAGGCAGAATTTACCGGCCTAACATATTTGTACTATTAGTGATTTGCGAAAGATTCGAGCAATGGGGGTTTTAAAGTGTCTTACGAACCATAAGAATATATCATGGTCTTTTTCTGAGACGGATGTTTTCAACTGCACAGCGTAATTCTTGCCGAACCCCTCGAACGGTTTTGATGCGAGGGACAAGACACCCCCTTCATAATTGTCCCCAAGATTTTTGCCAACTCCTGCGACGTCGGCCACTACAGTGATGTTGTGCTTCTTGAGTTCTTCTGCAGGCCCAATACCACTTAATTTCAGAATTTGCGGACTGTTAAAAGCTCCTCCAGAAATTATCAATTCCTTTCCAACCCAAGAAAAGCCAGCGGTACTGTTTCGGTTGGGATCGTACCGGGGATCAGCTTTGTAGGCGCTAGGACCAATGACGAAATCTACCGACATGACGGCCGGTGGCTCAGAATCCTGGAGCTGATCCCACGAGATCTTTGTGAGGAATGCATTCAATTGAACTGTTAACGGGAGATCTGGATTCTCTTTGAGTGTATTCTTGATATAATTCGCTGGACTAAACCGCCGACCGAGAGCATCAGCGTGAGTAGCCATAGCGAAAACGCCTGTCATTTGATCACGGTTTGGCTCGACCCCGTTAATGTCTCTATTCAGCAATGCTTTTAGTTCAGCATCTGATATTCCTGATCCGTTCTTATTCCCGGCCGAGCCAGTTGCTTCGGCTATGGCCTTCAAAATTGTTGCCCCGTCCGTAGAGTTGTTTATCCAAGAGCCATCGTCCTGGTTAGTCTCTAACCATCCCGAAAACCCATGTCCTGACGAACCGTTTTGCAAATAGTGGCAGTTCTCAATTTCTTGGTAGATTTTTCTCATCTCAGAAGCCTTCCATGTTTCATCATCGGTAATATTAGCGATATTGTCCCAAAAATCATCACTTGGCATGTGAAGAATGGCGGCGTTGTGCATCGCGCACCCTCCCAGTGTTGCCGCCCGAGGGTACCATATTCCTAGGTGTTCTGCGCCCGCTGGAGGGTCTAGTCCGACGTATAGAGATCCATTCGTCGTGCGCCAGGTAGTGTGCTCGTATTTCAATTCCCGGGAGGGGTCATCTGAGTGTTTAACAAAGAAGTCCCATTTGGACCTGGGATCGTTCGAGGCATCTACCGCCCTGCTTAGATCTTGGTATAGAGGATCTTCTGAAAGGTCTGAACCCGCTTCTAAAAGCAGTACCGTGTACCCGGACTTCGCAAGTTCTACCGCTAAAGGTCCCCCTCCTGGACCTGAGCCAACAACCACGTAGTCGTACTCGGACTGACTCAGTACGTATTTCACCCCGACGGCTAGAGTGACAAGCAACCATGAAATGAGTCCCATAGTTTAAAGGGTAAAGCACGCGTCCGACAAGGTTTTAAAAATTATATGATAGCCATAATAAATAGGAATTGACTGTTTATATATATCTACTTGGATCCATTAACAATACTCTTATCTCCATGCATCACGATCGACATCCTGCAATTCGAATAACACCAAATGAAGCCTACGATTCCCACTCTATCTCCAAATTCAAACTCTAAAATATATTAATGTTTCATATACGCCCCCGGTAGTTGGTATTTCGTGTATGTAGAATTTGCCGCATTTAGCCACAAGACGGGAGAATCGAGAGAAGTATTCTGGAGCGACACTTTTAGAGGATTAAGCATTTATGGAGTTTATGATGGAAATGGAGGTTTTGGAGATTGTTTATTCAATATTATCCGCCTAGGAATTCATCACATCAGCCTCAAGTCAGGGAGACACAAAGAGCCCAGCATAGTGTATTAATACCTAGGTATCTATCAAATTTTGGTATTAAGTTATCCAAAAGCCTAACGAGAGGGAAGTGAATTGGAAATCTTATGCCATTTGTTGTGACGGAGCTCGCTCGCCGAGCCGGATTGCTCCTCAGTAAGTAGGCTGTGGAAACCTATCGAAATTTTGCACGGCAAAAGAGGTACCTAGATAATTATTATCTAGCACAGTTGTTGTTGATAGATTCTAAATCTATTTATGGTATCCTCATTCTGTCTGCCTTAGGTATGAGTGGCAAAGAGTGGCATATATGTGTAACTATTTCTAGGAGAGGTATGCTACCCAGGCCGGCCTTCGGCACCCGAACCCCGTATTTAGGGGTTATATAGAGAACGCCGATTTCTATATATCATGATCATTCGATTAACTAGACGAATGAACCAAGTATACAATTAATCTCCCCCTAAAACAAGTTTCTTTTTAAAAATAGATTAAGGCACATTTATCATTTATACACCCTTAACTATGAAGCAGTGGTTTATCAGGGGAGCGGAAAGGGGGTTAGAATTTGTCGAAATTCCTATTCCAACGGTTGGAGAAAATGAAGTTCTCGTTAAGCTACACGCGGCGTCTTTAAATTATCGAGATGTAGCTATAGCGAAAGACGAATACCCTAGTCCGTTACGATTTCCATTTTGCCCCGGCTCGGACGGTGCGGGCGAAGTTATAGAGGTTACAGTCTTATTCCCACTCAGATATCTAAGTTAACTTTATGCAGGTTGGCTCTAAGGTCACTAATTTTCAAGTGGGTGACATGGTAGTGACACTCTTTCACCAAAAACATTTATATGGAGATGTCGATGCTTCCGTCATCCCAACCTCGCTGGGTGGCTTTTTGGATGGGACTTTTCGGGAGTATGGAGTATTCAATGAGATGGGGTTGGTTCGAGCACCCAATAACCTCAACTCTCTCGAAGCGAGGTTAGTAACCAACATAATAACACCAATTTATCTTTCTTTTCCTTTTATGGCTAACAGGTAGTTGTCTAGTACTCTTTGTTGGTTGCCTGGACTCCAACTATGTTTGACTTACTGACCGTAGACAAGCCTGTGCCGCTCTAACTGCATGGAATGCGTTGTACGGATTGAAACCATTGAAACCAGGTGATTCTGTGCTTGTCCAGGGCACTGGTGGGGTCAGTATCTTTGCACTTCAAGTACGTATTTGTTGTTTCTGTTTATGACAATGATTCTTACTCATGTTACAGTTTGCAAAGGCAGCGGGAGCCACCGTCATTGCGACTACTTCTACTAAGGACAAGGAAGAGACACTGAAAAAGTTGGGAGCGCGTCACACGGTCAATTATAAAGAAGATATTAATTGGGGCAAGACCGTCAAGAGCCTTACTCCCAATTCAGCAGGTGTAGATTATGTTATTGATGTCGCGGGTAGCGAATCCCTCCATCATAGTATTGATGCGGTCAGGTAATCGTCAGGAAATATTTATTTTGTTGACTTGACTAACCATGAATCTTGAAGGATCGGTGGCATCATTAACTTGATTGGCTTTCTCAGCGGCAAGAAGCCTCAACTGACAATGGAACTTCTATTTCGCGGCTGTACGGCACGTGGTGTCCATGTAGGCTCGAGACAGCAAATGGAAGAGATGGTGAATGCTATCGAGGCCAATGATATCCACCCAATCATTGATCCTAAGGTTTTCGCCCTCGAAAATATTAGAGATGCGTATGACTATGTGGTACGGGGACATCTATTCAAATCTCTACCCTCGGCTTATAATATGCTAACTAATTTATCAACAGTGGAACCACAAACAATTCGGCAAAGTGGTTGTCAAGACATCGTAATAAGTCACTAACTGGGATTGGATAAGGTGGTGAAGCTTTACTAGGGAATAGGGCTTAAAGTGAGCGAGGTGATGCGTGTAGGTAGTATAAGGAAGAAAATTGACACATACTACATTGTCTGCAATTCTGTATATCCGTATGATCGAAACAACGTTCCCATATATCATGTATCCTTGTCGGGATTCTGGTATACTTAGGATAGGTAGGTAGGTACTTATCATCTTAAAGCAACAGGGATTCATTTCAATATAATTGGATAAATGGCCAAAGCCAAGTGCCCTATAGTCACTCCTATCATCAGGTTCCCTAGACCTGTACCGTTTACGATGTGCAATGGCTCTCTAGTGAGGCACTTATCCTAACATCACGATTAGAAGCATATAAATGCAAGGAAAGGCAGTTACTTGCCTTATTAGGCCGTTTCCATCTTAATTTACCCCTCTCTGAGTATATAGACATACGGAAGGCCCTGTTTTAGTGGTATCAAATTATATGCAATTTTGTTGGCTTGGGCTGCGTCAACTCAAAATACCATAGTTTTCATATGCAAAGTCATCTGATGGAAATAAAGTCGGAGGACCTATTATAATGTGACAAATAATAGGTAAAATTAAATGGTTAGTGCTTGTCGCAACGTGTGTATGCGACTCGTACAATGAAGGACTACCCATAGGTCGAGAAATATGATCAGTCAGAATAGAAAGCTGTCTGCCACGTAGCGTTGCACTTGGCAGACATTAGTACCTGTACCTGGGCATAAATAAACCTGATCAGTACAAACGAAGGTATTCTTATGCTCACGTAGCACTAGATGCAGTGACCCTCTGCTGTATGTTAGGTGCGTTCCCTTCCTTCGGCTGCCACACGGGGTACTTATGTTAAGTACTTCTGAAAGCAGGTAAAAACTTACAGGTAATCATCTGGTGCCGTTACGCGAATAGCCTATCATCAGCGAACCGATCGATCTTAGAGCAGACGCTCTAACCGCTGTTCTTATTATACTAATGTTTACCGTTCTACCATCCAACATGACTTTCAATGTTAGCATAGAAATACTAAGATAGTGGCACCTAGATACCTACTTACTCAGTTTCCTAATCTTTGCAGGTAAGCATGGATAGCTCCTCTAAAACTCTCAACGCAATGATGCAGCGGTTGTCGCTTGATCCCAAGTTGCTGTGCTGCAACACTTCAGAGGCTGCTATGCCCTGTAAAAATGTTGGATACATGGCATGCAAAGGCTGTCTTTTGGTCTCTGTAAGTCTCCTATCACATTTAGCAAGAACTGAGCTGAATGATTATAGTACTGTAGCAAGAATTGCCAAGTAGCACACTGGCCTATTCACCGAAGTGATTGTAGATCTATAAAGACGTGGAAGCCTGCCTGGATCAAGGAACATCGAGCGCCGGCGTTCATGAACGACTCTGGATCCCATGGAGAATCCTACGGAGCAAAAAAATACCTCTGGGGAAACGTCCCGGCAATTGACGTGATTCAACTGGAGAAGAATGAAGGGAATAATTTCCGGGAGCCCTTAAACCTTTTGTTTGCAGGTACGAATTCACCACGTTTTGCATATCAAGTGCTGTTACTAAAAGCTTTAGCGTCGGGAGATATGCGGAATACTATCCTTTCTGTTGTTAACTTACCCGAATACTACACCGGGCGGCTCGACATAGTGCTCAATGATAAAGAAATGGATATTGTTGCTCGAAATGTTGTATTTCTTCTGGTCTTTCTTGTTGAAGATGACCCGATCATCGCTGCGGAGCACGTTCTCCATATTTGGTATTCTACACTCATCACAGAATCCTGCTACAACCTCCTACAAAGCAAGCTTCGACCGATGGTGGAGGATGTATGTAACAAGATTGGACATAGGATTGGGTCTTCTCTTCTAGCAAAGACATGGTCATTTGGTAGTACTTCCGTACGACTGGTACTCTCTCGGGATGAATGGTTTTCTCTTCGGTCATATTTTGACGTTCCTCGGGGTCTGACTAAAGACGCTGCCCAGCGTGTTCGACAGGGAGTCATGTTGGCCCCTGAGAGGGTCGACTACGTTGATCGATCCCTGTGCTTAAAGAGTCCATCCGAGAGGTTGGGAATGTTCAAGTTCCGTTCTGATGGCATGTTGCTCCCATTCGGTCACACACGTGCGGTATTTACAATTCCGAATCCGTGAGTATTCTATTCATTTATTCTACCTTACAGGTATCTTTCTAACACCCCCTTTTTTTAAAGGACGGTTTTTAACTCTATTGATGAATGGCCGATGATGGATTCGTCCGATCCTACATCGGGTTGGTCTCTGGAGTCATTCCTCAAACTCGACATTGGTCCGGCGAGGCATGATATATATGGAAAGCTCCATCATTACTTGAGACAGCTATTTGCAAGCTTCCACTACCGGTTGAGATCTTTACCAGTGGTATTCGAATTCCTACGAGTCGATGCAAGATCGTTACATAAACATACAGAGACAAAGTTTGATAGGATTGATGTAGGTGCAACTCCTAGTTCTAGTGCCTCTAGGGGCTAACCTTTTATCCAGGTGAGCAATATCACAGATGGATACTATCTCGGTATTCATGACACCTTAGAAAAAATTGGCCCGCTACTACAGCCCACGGTTATTAATAGGCATGCAACTCTTATTGCACTATTCTTGAACGCTGTCCCCGAAATGGCAGCTTACATGGAAAGCGGCATCATCCCAGTCCAAGCCAAGCACAAGGAGAAATTAGAAAAGATCATGCGATATATGCCTGAACTCATGCTTCCCGACCCCGCTAATATGATTAAGATAATGATGGCGATGAGTTTAGTTCAAGATATGGATGGCCATTTTGGTTTGTATGTAATCAAATATTATCCCAGCCCTGCCTTACATCAAACGGCTCACCTTATACATTACAGGTATATGTCAGTACATAACTGCGAGGACACCGCCCTTAGAGTTGGCCTCCAGATCAAGGCCGTGCACACGATTATTGAACCATGGCCGATGCGTATCGATCCGGAGCCTACTGACCAAGCGAAGGAATATTTTGCTCTCCTACTCTCTTCAAGTCATACCGGCCAGGAACGCTATGTTGAGTGGAGCCGTAGGTAAACAGGGAGGACTTTGAAAAACACAGCGTAGGTTGCGGGGAATCCAATTCGCGTATAAGTATATTTATCCATCAACCCCATTCTCATTACAATTTAGTGTTGAACCTGGACGTAGAACTTATGTATCTCCGATAATAGATCCACAATCAGGGATATATTGTATTAATAATGGGGCCTCTTCCGACGAATCCGGACCGGAACCCCACATTAGTAAGACCCGAAGAGTTTCGGAGCCGCCTGTTTAGTTCTTGTAAACTGAGATATCAACCCTCTTTCTCTCCATATAAAGAGCATAGCACTAGGACTAGGACCAATCTAAACATAAGCTCTACGATTTTTATATTGACTACCTATTCGAACATTATGGCCCTGACTATCGGACACATATTCACCATGTGGGAGTATATCCATTCGGACATTGGTAATACTGGTCCAAAATCATCCGGCGCCACTCGATCGGTCGCTAATGTCACCGGTGGCTTTATTACATTTAACAACTCCTGTCCAAGTAAGACGCAGTTTATGAGATAAGTTACTTGTATTATCAAGTCTATCATAGAGAATATATGGGCATATCTACGATATAGTATATAGGTAAGTCACGGATGTGGGGCCTATATCATCCCTGTATACCAGCCACACACATTCCAACAACTCCGATATTAAAGCTCAAATTGTTCAACTTGGAGGAGATTGGCCCTTGGTCGATTTCGACTCTAACTGCATCTTTATTGATGCACGAGCTTTTGCGAAAACAGATGAAGGGGAGATTAGCTACTGGGGTACTGAATGCAAAGCTTACAAATTTCCGGGACACTACGTGGTTGTCACGGGGCGGACCAAGAAGCAAGGAAACAACTTCGTTGTTCCGCGATGAACCTATCTACAACTATGGCTAAGGGCAGCTACAATAGAACAAGTCCTTTGTTATATATGTAGCACAGGCTAGAACCCTGACAATTCTCAATATCCTCTAACAGTAAACTCGTAATTAGTAGATTCCGGCATGTAGATCACGCCCTCGGGATAGACTGGCCGCCTCAACATCCGTTATGAGGCTTGAAGCATTGCTAATGATTTGCGATAGTCTCATGGTATCCTCTAGGTTCACTTTTTCCGATCGTGTATACCAGCCTAACTCAGTGGGTAATCGTTCATTTTCTACACAAAGTGTTAAAATAATGATCAATTCGTACCAATGGAGGTAGGCTTACCAAAGAAGTATTCAACTAAAGTTCGATTGACAGTCGCCGCCTGTAAATCGCCGAAAGCTATGATCGGCGCAGAGACTTCTCCTAAACTGAAGTATTCAATACTGGACGTGAATGTATAATTGGGGTTGAACGCTTTGGAGTTTAGTTGTCGGGCAACTTTGCCGTTGGCTAGCATGTTGGCGTCGAGGATTTCGCCAGTCCAGTAGACCTTGGTCTCATTAAAAATCGATTCGTTAAATATATGGTTGTTGCCGAAAAACGCATCTGGGCGGCTACCGGATAGAAGTTAGCAGAATACTTTCCAATTCGGATAATGATTTTACCTCAAACTACCATCATGTTCCAAAACTCCATGTACATTCAGCTGTTCCCTAGCCACCGTAGTTGTCAATAGATATTGTTCACAGAAAGATGATGTGAGGTGCCATCCTTACAGGGTAAAGAACGTCGCGTTAGGATCCGGGTTGGCCACAATAGCCATTTGGAACATGAGTGCACCAAGAGATTCGTTGAAGTTCAGAGCCGACGCCATAGCATTAATGACCTTGTCCTTGGTGATATTTCTACCATCATGAGGCAAGAAATTATGATTGCTTAGGGTATTGAGCATTGGGCATGGCCCACGAACTATCGATAGTCAGCAATCGAGAAGTTTCAGTTTTTAAATTCTGCCGTACAATCATTTGGCCCAGGAGCTTGCCATGGATGGCCTTCTGGAAGTTCAATAGCAGTAGCTAGCGCTACACCGAGGGCAACCGAAAGAGAAATGGGCTTCATGATTCCGAGAAATGGTCAGTAAAGAATAATGTTATAAAGCTTATGGGGTTTGATGAGAATAGCTATGATAATAGAGCTTATTCAGTAGGCAAGGAGAGTAAAGCATTCGAACGAATATATGGGATATATATACCTACCTAGGTATATGGACCTCCGTCTTAGAAACCCCCTTTACTACTGACTACCTATTCTAGAGCATACGTAATCCTTTCAAACGAATCGTCAACCACACCTACGTAGACGTCAAATCACCCTAATGATGATCATCACGAAGTTTCAGATGTTGCATAACAATTTAAGGTACTCTGCAGAATTAAGTAGGAAAGAACCAATCAAGCATTAGATATTGTAAAGCTTCGCGATATTACGATTCTTTACGAGTGATATGCGAAGTACGAGGTTTATACGAATTCGCTCTTCTTCGTATAACCCTGCTACCTTGCTAGCTAAGCCTCAAAATGGCACGCGGGGAGATCTAACCATTCGATTTGAGAGTCTTCACCCCTGCAATACAACGCCGCGTGCTAAATGTTGGGCGCAAACGCAATCAGAATATGCCAGGTACATGTATAACAAAACGTCTAATTAAGCCTTTGCACCTTTGCACTTTTACTCCTTTACACAAGAGGGTTTACAGGTACCTTTTTGGCCTCAGGAGGCGGTATACAAGTTCAAGCTAAATTTACAGAATTAGTTCAATGCGGTTGAACGCTATGCCGATAGAAAGGGGCATTGATCATGTACTACCTGGTGAATAATAATCTTCATGGTTGGATGATTATTTCTTAATTTTTTATGGGGGTTTAATAGTCCCAAGGCATATATTAGCATCAATTGATAGAAACTCCGGATCATAATCATCGTTTTGGCTGATAAAATGGAAATCTTTAGCGATCAGGGGAACGCTCCAATATGTGATAAGGTCGTTGAGGTTCCCTCGTAATTATAATAATTACCAGTTATTATAGCATGTATTATCCAATCCCCCATCGCCATGAACAAGTCGGGGCTGAAGTAGTAGAAATAAATAACCGAGCTAAGCGGAACAAATCGTACTGTTACCTATCCCCCTGTAGAAATCCCATCCACAGAAGAATCCTGGTGGGAGGGGGAGGGGTTACAAACAATTGAACTAATATCTGGCAAACTCCATCTGATCCATCATATATCGACAAATATAATAGTAAATACGCGCTTCATAGCCGCATAGGCGTAAAAACCTTACTTATTTAATAATACAAGTTAGATAGGTATATACCGTCATGGTTCGGCGCGTCCGGCGTGGGGCCGATTTAAAGGCGTTCGTCGATGCCATAGAGAAGGATGGCTGCGTCATCGTCGAAGGCTTTACCACCCTTGAGGCGCTGGCTGATGCGCAGGAAGAAGTACAGCCTTACCTTGACGCTTCCGTCGCAACGAGTGGGAGCACGGTTGGAGCGCTGAACGGAGGCACCGCAACATGTACACGCTTAATTGGCAGAAGCAAGACTGCTCGTGAGAAATTCTTCTCCGATCCTCTATATCAGGTAATAACTATAAGAGTATCCTTGTTTACGTACTCGAAAATGGAGTATATGTTTCATGAAAGCTGATGCTCGACTTAATCATCGCCCGGTCAATTATGGATGGATTCTTGAGCGTTATTTAGACTAATTGATATCTAAATCAGGAACTTGCAGAGCACTTTATCGGCATTGAGTCGATAGCTTGGTACGGGGATGAGCCGGAGGTTAACAAGTCTCATCCTCTCCTCTCGATTGCCATTACGATGGACTCTCGGCCTGGGTGTAAGGCCCAACGCCTGCATCGGGATGACAAGAATCACCACGCGAAACACTCGAACGTCGATAAGTATCACCAAGGCCGAGACATGCTCCTAGGTTTATTCGTACCAGCCTGCGACACGTTCAAGGAGAATGGCGCTACAAGAGTTGTACCTGGGTCACACCTATGGGGTGACGAAAGACCCGATTTTGGCCCCAGGGGTGATATAGGCGTAGTCGACGCCGAGTTAAAGAAAACAGAGGCCTTCATCATGCTTGGCAGTCTTTACCATGGCGCCGGACAATATTCCCTACCATCTGGGAGCCGCACGGTGCATATCTTCTTCATGTGTAGCGGTGTACACCGCCAGGAGGTACCTAAATATGCTTCTGTCTGTTATCTCACGAGAAATTGCTAATTATATGGGATAGGAGATACCTTTTCTTAGCTACCCGATCGAAGACGTGAAATCCTGGTCTATATTAGTACGCGATCGGCTGGGCTGGAAGCAATCGGAGCCAAACCTTGGCTGGGTCGATTTGAGGTCTCCTGAATACTTATTGGCTTGATAAAAGCGCTCAACGCTCAACAGTACCGAGAAAAAATTTTAAAAAATTTTTTTTTTTAAACCTAAGAAAAAAAAAAAAAAAAAAAAAAAAAAAGATAAAGAAAAACATCCATTTAGAGCTGGGGTCTTCAGTTGAGTCAAAGATGAAAGAAAATATAAGGCGGATAACAGAGACAACGCAAGCAAGTCCATCCGTATTTAATGTGAAAATTGGAAGTATCTTTCGCTATTGAGAAATGTAAAGGTATCGCACTTCTGGGAACGGAGAAATGAATATAATAATGTCAGTGACTATATTGATTATTCCAGTGGCAAGTACGAAAGACAGATAGTTTACCTACTTACCATAGCGGCAAGGGGGGTATTGTTAGAACGATTATATTTTCCATAACCATTTTATATAAAAAAGACAAAGGATAACAGAGAACGGTTTTATTAGCTTATAACGATTTTATTAGCTTATAACGGTTTTGATTAGTAGGATGGTTTTGAATAGTAGGATGGTTTTGAAAATTTGAAAATTTAAAAATTTATTTGCCTGGTTGGTATTCGAACCTAGGCTTTTTCGTACACATATCATATGATTCAGATTTTAGGTTAGGAATTTTTAAGGTTTTACGATTTTACAATTGAGCTATTATGATATTACTACAAATTTACAATTTACGAAATTACTAATCTCCAATTGTTTTTTTATTATTATATACCAAAACAAAAAACAAAATATTAAAGATTTTAAATAAATTGATCAAATTAAAGATCTTAAAGATATTGAACAAGAGCTCTAATAGCTCCTGCAGGATATGCCCTATACTTCAATTAACCCATAGCAAACCAGAGGCTGTATGAGCTCGAGGATATAAGGTATCTATATCCTAAGGAGTATAATAGAACGATCGGGTAGAAAAGCTGCTGTAAGTGACTGCTTGGCAATGGTAGCGCGTACAGTGAGATTATAAGCCCAAAAGTGTATATTATTCATATGAAACTCTATAGAAACGATCTCTAAAGAACTATGTATAACTTGAGCTGATCAGGTAAGAAAACAACTCCTGAGGGCCTATTTATATCCAAAAGAACGTATGTAAACCTTAGAAGGGGTAGCCAACAAGGTCCTTCAGGGAAGCTCCTATTACCTAATCACACTACCCTGGTTCAATATTGATATTGCAGACCTTGAAGATATTGAACAGGAGCTCTAATAGCTTTTGCAGGATATGCCCTACACTTTAGCTATTCCATAATAAATTAGAGGTTTAAATGAAATAGAGGGTGTAAAGTAACTATATCTTAAAGAAGGTATTAAAACGATCAAATAGAACAATTAATAGAGGTAATTGCTTATTAATGGTAGCGTGCTCCTATGAGGTTATATTCAACAGGAGGACAAAAACCATATATATTCGTACGAAGCTCTATGAAAGTAATGTTTAACTTTATCCTGAAGAACATGATCTGATCAGACAAGAAAACAATTCCTGAGGGCCTATTTATGTTCTAAAAAGCCTGTGGAGACCTTAGAAGGGTTGGTTTTATGGAGGCTAATAGGGTCTTTTATTAGGGTAGCTTTAGTTACATAATCACACTACGCTAGTTCAATATTGAAGACTTTGAATAAATTGATCAGATTGAAGATCTTGAAGAGCTTGAACAATTGATCAGATTGATTGAATTGAAGAGCTTGAAGAACTTGATCAAATTAAACAATTGATCAAATTGAAGATATTGAAGGGCTTGAAAAGCTTGAAGAAATTAAAGAACTTAAAGATATTAATATTAAAAACCTTGAACAAATTGATTAAATTGAACAGGAGCTCTAATAGCTCCTGCAGGATATGCCCTGCACTTCAACTAACCCATAATAGCCAACTCGAAGATGTAGGGTGACTATATCCTAAAGAATGTAATAGAACGATCAGATAGAAAAACTGCTATATGTGACTGCTTGCCAATGATAGCGCGTACGATGAGGTTATAAGCCAAAAAAATGTATATTATTCGTATAAAACTCTATAAAAACAATCTCTGATGAACTATATAGAACTTAAATTGATCAGGCAAGAAAACAACTCTTAAAGGCCTATTTATATCTAAAAGAATGTGTATAAACCTTAAAGGGGTAGCTAACAAAGTCCTTCGAAATAGCTCCTATTACGTATTCCTATTGTGTACTCCTACCACGTACTTACACTATACCGGTTCAATATTGAAGAGATTGAACTGGGGTAGTGCGATTATGTAATAGATCCTACCTTGTAAAGACCTTATTAGCCTCCTTAGAGCCAGACCCTCTAGGTCTCCACAGGTCTTTTGAACAGAAATAAGCCCTCGAGAGTTGTCTTTCTTATCTGATCAGCTCAAGCTCAACATAGTCCTTTAAGAGTCCCTTCTATAAAGCCTTCATACGAATATATACATTCTTTGCCCTCTTATAGAATATAACCTCATTGTACGCGCTACCATTGGCAAGCAGTCACTTCTACTAGTTCTCCTATCCGATCATCTCAATACATTCCTCAGGATATAATCACCTTATATCCTCGAGCTCATACAACTTCTGGTTGTTATGGGTTAGTTGAAGTGTAGGGCATATCCTGCAGGAGCTATTAGAGCTCCTATTCGCTATGCTTGAGAATTTAATCTGATCAGACAAGAATCAACTCTTGAGGGCCTATTTATATCCAGAAAAAGCTTGAAGAGCTTGAACAAATTGATCAAATTAAACAATTAATTAAATTAATTAAATTGAAGAGCTTCAAGAACTTGAAAATCTCTAAATAATTTTCGTTATATAAGGGTAACTTTCGTTATATAAGGGTAATTTTCGTTAAAATCAATCAAAATCGTTATATCATCTATCACCGTTTTACCACGTAAAATGGTTTTAAAAAAATACAACAGAAATTTAAGTGGGACCCTTACACTAAGACTAGCTTTCTCCACTTTTACTCAATTTCAACCAATCAGAAGCCTAGGATGCCCAAAACCATTCTGTCAAACATAACGGTTTTGAAAATATAACGGTTTTAACAATACCCCCCTTGCCGCTATGGTATACATCGGCTCTCTTGGAGGTGCTGTCTACAAGGATACCCAATTTGCAAGAATCCGACGATAGATGTGACAATAGACGACGTATGAAATGCGATGAGCAATATAGCTAAATGAAAAGAAAAAGATGACAATGCAATAATGCCCGGGTACCTTTCGAGGTTGACTTTTCCTATACCACCATCATATCGTCCCGCATCCGTTCCGATATATTCATTTTCCTTTTGTCAGGGCTCTAGCCTGTGCTACATATAGAACAAAGAACTTGTTCTATATGTAGCTGCCTTTAGCCATAGTTGTAGATAGGTTCCTCGCGGAACAACGAAGTTGTTTCCTTGCTTCTTGGTCCGCCTCGTGACACCTTTCCTGTTCATAGCTACCTAATCAATGCTTCTATTTTGCAATGAATATAAGGGCGGGCTGTCTTGCATTATACTTCCATTGCGATAGCAAAACTTCTTAGTAATTACATTAGTTGGTTGTGAGTATATGCCTACGTACCTGGTGATAGTGAATTTAGATATCTCATCCAGTCATCCGATCGATATCGCTGCGCCATGTTAAGACAAATTAAAAACTAATTGGAGCTTTACACAAGGTCAGTTCCCAGCAACAACCCAGAATTTAGGTATATATTTGTTGTCTTCCCAAGCACCCAGCACTCCTTCGTCTTTTATCACGCACGGCCACAATCAAATCTAACCGCCACATCTTCGCCAGAAAATATTACCAAATTACCTACCCTGCCTATCTAGGTATATATTGACAAATATTTGCCAGCGTTACTATGAAGGCTATTTCTGTAATAACCGCATGTGCATTTGCTTGCCATGCCGTTGCAACCGGTGGCTACGCAAAAGACTGTCAAAACCTTACGCTGGTTGACATGGACAATTCACACGTTGGTTTGAGGGCATCATGCAAAGTGGCCAACAAGGTCCAATGCTCCGTTCTTGATTTGTGGCAATGTTACGGTCTCGATGATGGTGTGCTAAAGCCTCAAGATAAGTAAGACATTTCCACAGTTATATTTTGCTTCGAGGAATGAAGCTGTTGATTGGTTACGCTAACGTGAGTTCTCAGGGGCGATCTTCTTAGGTGCCGGTCTTGTCTTTTGATGAATAATACAATATTGGAATGCCAATGCCGCGCCCATCGCGGAGGGAGTCACCACCCAACCTCCATAGACACTAGTAAGTACTTCGAAACTTTTAATGAGAGTCAACTTGGGCATCCAAACTAACAGAATCCTGCAGATGATCTCATCATCAACGATGGTGGTGTTCTTAAGTGTTTCGATAACCGCGCTACTACGCCCAGCGACTGCGCCCAGAAACCAAAGAGTATGGCATCTAGCGGTATTATGTCGTCCTTTCCTCTAAGCTATTCTCTTCTCTTATGTATTATTGCTATGATATGGGCTTAAGAGTCCTTTACAATAGGTATCTTCGATGGCTTAGTATGTGTTGAAGACAAGCCAGGAGAATTCGGAAGTAACTAGGTAATACCAATGCGTATATTAGAAAAAAACTAGATAGCCCACGCTTTGCGAACTTGATATTGTGGAAGTTGTATCTCTAATGCGAGAGGGTAGAAGATGTCCCCAATCGATTCGTGGTGAAGTTGTATGTCTGGCCATATTAAATGTCACGTGCATATCATAGTATACCAGGAGTGCGCAGGCCAAACGTTGAGTATCTAGCGATAAAGAGAGAGAAACGATAAGTGTGCTGATTCCTGTCAGATTTCGAAAAAACTTGTATTAGAAAGCTAAGAAAAAAAAAAAAAAAACTTTTAAATTTTAAAAATTTTTTTTTTTTTACAAACATCAAACTCTTCGTACCTGCACCGTCTAGAACTATACCTAATTACTGGCATAACAAACCCTTTTTTTCAGCGAAAAGAAAAAGTGTAGAATATGTGAGCTAGGTATCGAAGGAAAACATTGCGCGTGCGTGTTCCAACTTTTATTATTATCTCTAATATGCAAAGGTTGCGGCCAGAAGACTTGCACATAGCTAGGTACTTAAGTACCTACCTATTTTTACTACATACATAGCACTGTCCATACGGGCAAACCGCTACACAAAGACTTGGATAGTGGAGCATCAACTAAATTTAGGTAACTAATTACTGCCTCAACTAGACGAGCTGTTGGATTAGTAAGCCTAAAAATAGCGTGGAAAAATTCTCTCTTTTATAATAATTCCATAAAAAGCCTTATTGCTTTATTTTAAAATTTTAATAATAATAATAATAATTTGAATTTTATAATTATAATTTTTTTTATATATTGTATAATAATTAAGAGTTTTAATTATATTTTAATATAAATATATGGTTAATATTAATTTGATTATATTATATAAATATATATTTAATATAATTTTAATTATATTTAATTAAATAATATTATTTAAAAATATTATAAGAAAAAGTTAATTATTTATATTTAATGATTGAGAAGTATGGAATTAAGTTTTTATAATTTTAGCTTATAATTTAAATGTATAGGATTGATTAAATTTAGAAAATTCCAATTTAATAAAAAGATCTTTATTTTTTTTAACCTTTTAACTAATATAACCAAATATTAAAAACTACAAAACTAACTCTAAAAATTTAAATAATTTATTAACTTTTAAAAGAAATAAATAAAATAACGTTATAAATACACCTAATAACTTTACTATAAATATTTACCTTTATAATATAAATTAATTTATACCAACTGAAAAATTTTGTTATAATAAAGATATATAAATATATATATAAACTATAATTTTATATAATATTAAATATAATAAATTAACCTAATTTTTAAATTATATAATAAAAATTTTATTAAAATTTTATTAAATATTAATTTCATTTTTAACCTAAAATATTTAAAAGAAATATATTATTTTTAAAAAGATTTTTAATATTAATTTTAATAAATATAAAATAAAAGAACATTATAAGAAAATAATAATATTACTTTTAAAATAATTTAAAGATTAAGAAAAATAAATTATTTCTTAAGAAATGGCTATGTTATATGGAGTAAATAAGAAGTTTATTATTATTATTAATTCATAAAAATAATTCTTAACTACTTTATAAATAATAATATTGGTATTCTAAGAATGAACATTTATTTAAACAATAATATATTAAAAGAAAGTTAATAATGGAATATTAATTTTTGGAAATATTATTTATTTTTTTAAAAATTATATTTATATTATAAATATAAATTAAAAGAAAAAAAAAATTTATAGAAATACTTTTATTATTTATTATAAAAATAATAATATTGATGATTTTAATAAAAAAAAAAATTTTATAAAAAAAATTTAGTTAAATAAAATAAATAACTAAATAAATATTAAAATAATTTAAATAAATAAAAAAAAATAATATAAATGTTAATTAATATTTATATCCATTAATATATAAATATAGGTGTAATGAGTATAAGGTTTGTTTAAATTCTTATAAAATTGAAAAATATTTTTATATTATTAAATCAAAATATTTTAAATATTTTAGGATTAATATATAATTTAATATATTTATATAAAAAAAAATTAAATATAATTTTAAATTAATAATAAAAATAAAACTTTTTAATAATCTTAAAGAAAAAAAAAATAAAAATAATATAATTAATTAAAAAAATAAAAATTAATTATTAAAATAAATAATAATTTTAAAATTAAAAATAATATTTATAATAAATATTATAAGTATTATTTATAATATAAATTATTATTTTTTAAAAAATTTAATTATATTAGATTTAAAAATTATAATATATGTTTTTAATTAAATATTAAGGTTTATTAATTATAAAAAAAATTTTTTAGGAGAATATATTGTTATTAGAGATAATAAGGTCTGAATATTAAATTATGGATATATTAATATTAAAATTAAATATATTAATAATATTATAAAAATTAGGTTTTTAAATATAGTGTATTATTTAAATTTTGTTTGTAATCTTATATCTTTATAAATTTTTAAAAAGTAAAGGTATTAATAGGATAATTATTAAAAATATATTTATTTAAAATTTTAAAATAATAAAATTATAATTAAATTTATTAATTGTTTTAATTAGTTTGTATTTAATGATATTTTTTTTGAAATGTTTGAATTAATATTTTATATATAATGTAATAAATTTAATTAAAAAAGGTAAATATTAATAATAAATATATTTAAATGGTATTTAAGATTAAGATATTTAAATCTATAAATATTAAAAAACCTTATTAAAATAAATATTAAAATCTAAATTAAAAGAATTAAAATAGTTGATTGTAAGATATATACTATTATTAAAACCAAATTATTGGGTTAAACGTACGTATAAGAGAAATAACAGTGAAAACAAGTAACAAATAAAACAATATAATAAGACCTATATATCCATAAATCTTAAAGAAGAAAGCTATCTACTTTAAATTTAATAGGTTTAAAATTTTTATATATATAATATATTAATTATATAATATTTTCTTTGTTTATTACAGGGATTTACAATGTCTGGTAATATATAACCATCATTTATTTTACTTCTTTTTGTAAGTAATAGGTTATGAATTATTATTAATTTCTTGTTTTACCTAACCCTTTAAATGTAAATTAATTTGGTTATTTTTTACTAATATTTTTATAACTTTATTAGGGAAAATTTTCATTATAATATTAGCTAGGTTACAGGTTCTGTGGATCCAATAAATATCATCTATTTCCCTATTTTTATATAATTATTTCAAAATTATAAGATTTATTATTAACCTTTTTTTATTAATAGTACCCATCTATATCAAGTATTGGTACAAAAAAAATAAATCAATATAGAAAATAAGAAAAACTCTAAGAAATAAGAAATATTTTAATATCGTATTAATAATATAATATATAACATATTTTATATTAAAACCTTAAACTATACCATATATTTTACTAATAAATATGTTATGAATGATGCATTTATATTTAATGAATAACTAATAGATTACATTACCAATAATCTTAATCTTATTATTTTAATCCATTGATTTTTCATTACTTAAAATAATGACATATTTAATTTACAAATTAAAATCCTTATTATTCATAAATAAATCATTAATAAAGATATATAAACAAAAATCTTAAAAATCTAATTTAATATATTTAAATCCATAAATTTTATTATCCATTTACTAGGTAATTTTAACATTTAAAACCTTAACTTCCTTAATTCTTGATTCTCAATATTAAATAATAATTAAATAATCAAAAACTATTTTAGATTAATATATAAAAATAATATAAACTTTTTAAACCCTTTACTCCACAAATTTATTAATTATATTTATAACTTTAATATTTAATAATTTAAATTTCTTAATTTAACCTTTTTAAATAGTTAAAATTCTATAATTATTATTATAAATTATAATATAAATGCTATTAAAATTTTTTATTCCCTTATTTAATATTTTTTAAAGATATACTTTAATATTAATTTTATTAAATATTTTATTTTTAATTATAAAGAATTTTATAATATCAATATTAAAAATATTATTCATTTATAAATTAATGATTTTAAAAGATTTAAAATTAATAATTAATAAATAAGGATTAAATATTAAAGATTTTATATATAATTTATGTTAATAATATTAAAAATAAATTTTAAATTAATATATATTAAATTTAATAAATTTATATAATAATTTTACAATATATAATAATATTCCTTCAAAATATTTATTTTTTAATTTAATTAATAAATATACATAAATCATTTAT